>CP097503.1:28064425-28069425 GCA_023547065.1 Musa troglodytarum | reverse complement strand
AGAGGGTTCATCACCCAGGCCTTCTGTCTCAGAGAATGGAAATCTGAATTCTTCAGAATTACTTACTGTGAGTATTTTACATGACAGGTTTATGCACACATTTTTTTGGCGTGCTCTTTTAATTTAAATGATATTGGTCATAATATGATCTCAGGCAACAAGAGCATATGCTGAAAATATTCAGCAAGAAAAATCTTCTGAGGTGACTTTTCTTCTTCTTTTTATGGAGTTCTAATTGATTTTATTATTCAAGTATTGTGGATAGTGGTGCTGTTCGATTTTTTTTATAGTTGACTTTTATATTTTTATGTTGCCTGTGTTTTTTTTAAACAAAAGAACTAAAAGATCTATTAATAAACTAGCCAGAGGCTACAAAAGAGTGGGTAAAGAAACCTAGTCGAAACTCTGCCCCCCTCCCCCCAGGAATGAGAACCTCCTTGGGTTCTTCCCCAATTAGCGAGTTTCTGAGCATTTCCATTTCAGGTCCGATTAATATGTATGAAAAGCTTAGCATTGGCTTCCCTAGCCAAGCTTAAAATATCCTTGTACAAAGGATTGCAAATCCCAAAGGACAGATACAAATTTATTCACTAAATTGATCCACTCCTTAGAATCTGAGGAGATCTTCACCCCTTGCCATCCTTCATCTTCCATTTGCCATAGTGCACTAAGGATAGCTACGCCTTTAGCATGTACCAGGCTGGCCACACAGCAATCCGCACACCCTGCAGCTATAATCTGCTCTCCTACCTCCTTGATAATAAAATTACTTACACTTTGACACCCTGCTGCAGTGCACTAAGGAACAAGGACCACTCTATTTTTTTTACACCTTGTAGCTCAATTTCTCCAAGACCTATCTCCAATACATGAGATAGATGTGCAAAATAAGATGGGAAACACTATAAAATGCTCGGGGATGCCAATTTCTTTTTTGCCTACTTTTGTTGTATTGTAAGTAATAAGTTACTTTGTTTATAAACCTTATATGGTAAAAACCCGTGGAACATTGAGATCCATAAAACACTGTGAGTCTCACAATTATCTTATAAAATTGTTCTTTTAATCTCAAAGGTATCTGATGATCACACAAGACTCTTGACTCTCCTCGTTTTTTTAATCATCTTATTTTTACTCTATAAATAATGATGAATATAGAGGATTCTGAGTACCTCAAATTGCGACCATAATAATTCTGTACACCAATCTCAAATTAAAGTCATGCTAGTGTCCTTGGAACCATAAGAGAATCATCCAAAACATATTAAAAAATCTTAGATAAATTCGAAGTTTAGGTTACTCAAAGGCAATTGGAAAGATCAGCCTGTAATTTGTAAAATTGAAATCTTAGGTATAGCAAGGGAAGAATTGGGTTTTTCTTACTACAGTCATTCTTAGAGTTAGGGTTTCATGGCTTCCCCAAGAGAAGTTGAGAGAATGACTGAAGAAGGAGAGAACGGGTCATAAGTTATCAACTGGGTAAAGAGGATGAGGCCAAAATTAAGGTAGAGGCGCTTAAGAGGTTGCCTTGAGGTCTAGAGTTTAATCTCATTAGGTTTTATTTGAAGTTTTCGATCTCTCAAACTTATTGAATAATTGATCCAAGATACCTAAAGCTTTTACTTAAGAAGACTTCTTGTCCATCTAATTTAACTATATTCTCTTGTTTATTTCTAGAATTACTAAAAATTTATTTTATATATTCAATTTTAGTCCTACTTAATCTAAAACTTTTAGTTTCTAAGGTTTGCATCCATAGCTTAAGTTTATAGTTAATTTCACTTGGTCTCTCATAACTAAGACAATATCATCAGCAAATAACATACACCATGGAGGTGTATCATGTAAGTGACTAGTAGGCTCATCCATTATCAATGTGAAAAGATAGGGACTTAATACAGATCCTTGATGCAATCCTATGCTAATAAGAAACTCACTAGACATTCTCTATAGTTATAACACTAATAGCTACATTATCATACATATCTTTAATAACATAAATATAACTAGTGGATACACTTTCCTTTTCTAAAACCCACTATAGTAAATCTTTAGGAACTCTATTATAGGCTTTCTCTAACTCAATAAAAACCATATGCAAATATTTTTTTTTCTTCCTATACTTTTTCATTAATTGTCTTAATGAATAAATAGCTTCTATGGTTAATCTTCCAAGCATGAAATCAAATTGATTTTTAGAGATATTTGTTTTAAGCCTTATCCTGCTTTCAATAATTCTTTCCCAAAGTTTTATAATGTCTTAGGATTTTAATTCCTCTATAATTTAAATAATTTTGTATATCATTCTTATTTTGTGAATTGGCACTAAAAAACTCTTTCTTTATTCATCGGGTATCTTTTCGAATTAAATAAGCTAGTTAACTAAGTTACTTTCTTGTTCCATAAACTTTTCTAGATAATAGGGATACCATCAAACCCCACACTCTTTGTTATTTTTATCTCTTTTAATACATCTTTTACTTCATTAGTTTTAATTTTATGAACAAATCCATGATTATTAAATCTACCACTATTATTTATCGTTAAATCTAAGTCGTAAGTGGAATATTTATTAAATAATTTATAAAAAAATTCATCTTTTGTTAATGTCGTTATCATTAACAAGTATTCTTTAATCTTTGTCTTTAATGCATATGATATTACCTAAATGCTTACGCTTTCTTTTCTTAGCTTTAGCAATTCGATATATATCTTTTTTATCATCTTTAATACTTAATTTATTATAAAAATTATTATAAGCTTTATATCTTACCATATTAATCGCTTTTTTAGCCTCTTTTTTAGACACTTTAGATCTTTTAAATTTTTTTCTCATTGTTATAATTTTGTCAATCTTTAAAACATGATCATTTAGTAGAAATTGTTTTTCGAACTTCCTTACACCACCAACTCTCTTTTAAGGTCACACCTCTATCTTTAGTTTCACAAAGAATCTCCTTTGTTAAATTTCTAATCTTATAAATCATCGTAGTCTAAATAATATTAATATTGTCCTCATCCAAGTTCTAAGTCGCTTCCCTTCCCATCTTATTCTTAAAAGTGTTTACTTTATCATCTTTAAAATTCCACTATCTAGTCCTTGTAAATTTTTCTACTATCTTTTTTGTTCTTCTAATTTCTACAGGAAATATTTGATGCTATCAACCTATGTTGATTCATCAAAACTTTTGCTAGGTATAACTTTATAATTCTTACAAATAACTTTATCTATCTTTCTAGTGAGAAAAAAGTTTATTTGATTATAGTTGTGACTACTCTTATAAGTAATTAAATATTCATCTCTCTTCTTAAAGTGAGTATTTGCAATTATAATATCATACAAAGATGTAAAATCTAAAATCATACCATCATCTTCATTTCTCTCTCTATAATCAAATCCCTCTATGCACCCATTTATATTCATCATATGTTTTTCCTACATGATCATTCAATTCTTCTCCAATTATAGTTTTTCAATTATAGACATTCCTTGAATGATATCATCTAAGCTTTTCCAAAATTCTCTTTTCGTTTAATCATTCAATCCGACTTGAGGGGCATAAGCAGTAATGACATTCAAAGCATCTTGTCCTTTCATAAATTTTAGAACTATAATTCTGTCTCTAAATCTTTTTACATCTACACTATTGTTCTTAAGATCCTTTTCAACAATAATTTCTACACTATTTTTGTGTTTAACTTTTCTAGTATATCAAAATTTAAATCTAGATTTTTTTCCTACCCATTTAGTCTTTTGTAAGCAAATAATATTTGTTCTTCTTTTAATCATATTGTCTATTAATTCTACTCCTATCATTGAAAGTGTTATCATATTCTAAGTTGCTAGCTTAATCCTCTGTTCTTGGACTAACTTCTTTACTTCCATTGATCCAAAATAATAGGAGAACTCTTGCCTCCTTGGCACTACATCCGGGCGTCGATATGATAGGCCGCTTTTAGGCGACCTCCTAGCCCACTGTTTGCAATTCAAGACATCTAGGTGGTGAAGGTGTCTCGCATCACTTCCGAGTGACGACCTAGCTCTATATTGAAATTGATTAAGATCCATATTCGTGAGATCTGACAGTTTTATGCATAGTTTGCCTTACCAATCTGTACCGGTGTATCGACTGACTATCGATACAATACGTACTGATGTACCAACACATGGTACGGTGAAGCATACCGATATACCATTACGTATCACCTATACCAATCTCTTATCGGATCGGTACATATCACCCATACTAGGTGGTATGCCATGGGACGACAAACTTCGGTTTTATGTTGGTTGTAAGTGATCTAACACAACCCTTTATCTTTTTAATCTGGTCTTGGTACTGACGTTGGCGCCAGTAAGTGTTTGCATACGAAATGGAATGAGGTGGATGTGCAAGGATATTTCTTATTAATATGTAGGTAACTGGTTTTAAGTTCACTTAGGCAAGCTAATGATTCAAGCACGCATGTAGATTTGTTCATGTGCCTGCATCTTAACTCTGAAAACTTAGGGGTTTCTATGTGAATTGGCATGTGAAATACAAGAAAAGTAAAACATTATATCTACTAGACTGATATACGAAGCATGAAATCTCCCATGCTTAATATCTGGTTAACATTTCTTTGGTACCCTCAAATTGATTCTTGGCAATTGGTTATCCTACCAGATGGGCAACTTATCTCAATCTGAACAAGTTACATGATATTTTGGTATTTTGACAAATATATAACCAGCTAACCAAACCAGGAGAATATTTTCAAATTACACATAAAATGTAAATGCATAATTGCTGGTCATCATCTTTGCAGTCTCTCTGCAGTGGCTATAAGGTTCTTACTTGGAAGTATTGCTTCTTTATGTACAGCAAAATTCTACTTTTGTGTTCCATGTTTTGTTTATCCTTATCTGATGCATGTTTCTATCATGCACTCAAAACACTCCTCATTTGTGTTTTACTAGAAAGTTTGACTGTTGCCTCTTGCCGTTATGGATTAAGTTA
>CP097503.1:27993109-28064325 GCA_023547065.1 Musa troglodytarum | reverse complement strand
GTCCATTTTCCCGGTCCATTCGGCGTATTTGGATCATTCACCGGACGCATCGGGCCGGCTCAAAGATGCTCCTGAGACGGACGGGATCCAAAGCCACCGCGGCACCAAGACGTGGCCGGACCCTACGGCAAGATCCTGGACCCCGCATCGATCGTCCACTGCATGGTGTACACGTCACGAACGTGGCGGGTTTCCTGGAAGATTCAATCAGGTCCGTGCTGTTGGAGGCATCATAATTGAAATATAATTGTGTGTTAATGTTGATGTATATAATGAAGACCAGATAACTAAGATCCAATTTGTCCTTTAATTGGAAAAGCCAATAACTAGTGTTCTTGGAAGATAACATCATTAAATTAAACATATTTATCTTAATCCTTGTGCTATGCAAGCTTCGGAAATACATATTAGTATGTGGCATTCAAGAATAATTTGTACTTGCGTCTTCATTGGCAAATAAAAAGATACAGCCAGCCGTTCAAAAACCTTTCCTGGCATCGACCGTATTTAGTTTGTCTTCATCTATTGAGTGATCGACGTACACTTTGGCATGAAAATAATGATGTGTCCTAATTAATTTAATACTTCGAACGTACATGTTAATTAATACGTCCAGAGGAAAGCTTGCAATAATGTGGATTTCTCCTTTGTCTGGCCCGAGAATCGTTGATCCGACCCGAAATCCGCCGGATTCGGTTGACACTCGCACCGGCTCGTGTGTTGGTCCGCAAAGTGAGACCTTCGTACGTGCGATGCGTTGGCTCCGTTACGGATCGACGTCGCCTTTGCCACCCGTGAATCCTTTCTGGCGACGTGGGCCCTGTTGAGGGGGGCCCACATGTGGGACCATACGAGGTTTTCGACTCGGAAGACAGACATCGAAGAACAGGATGAGTATTGCTCGTGGCGAGTGAATCCCCGCCCCGTCTTGGAGCCGCCATGTGCAGGATCGCCTGACTCAAACCCTCGCGATTGAGATCGAGCGAAGCGGAGGCGCAGGCGGGAGAGATGCGGAACAGGGAGCTATTTGCCCGACCCAACGTCTCGTCGTCGGCGATCGCCGAGGAGAACCGCATGGCCTTCCTCAACTGGTTCGGAGGAGCTCGCTTCGATCAGCACCTCGACGCCGAGGTCTAAATTTGGTCACAAAAAAGATTTCTTTTTTGTTGTGTCTTGTCTAGTTTCTTGATTGAATCGAGTGTCTCTTTCTTTCGTTCTCTTTGTTCATGTTTGACTTGCTAAGAGGAATGAGTGAGCATAAAGATATCATTACTGGACTTATTTTTTATGATAATAGACAAATGAGATGAAATTAGCGAAAGTTTGACTGCAAAATTAATGGAGAAATGATGATGGTTCAGCCAAATGCTACCTAAATCGTGCTTATGTGCCTACGGTAGCTATCAAACAATATTGGCCGTGTTGATATGCTTTGTTGGAGAAGTTTTGTGAATACTGAAGCTGCACTATCTGAAAAGAAAAGTGTATATCAAGAATAAAGAATATAATATCTTAAATAATGTAAATTTTAAAAAAAATCAAAGGAAATGACAACTAGATACAGATCATTGTACACAGGAACAGAATACCATAGCAGTTGCTAGGAAATAATGCACATGAGGGTTTTATCAAAAACTGTTTTAGGGGCCAAAGAGTTAATGACATAATTTTGCTATTGAAATTTATGTTAGGAGAAAGATAGCACAAAAAGTGCATGTGCCTCTCAAATATGATTATGTTAGATCAAGTAACATTTCCAAACTTTAGGTACTATCATATTTAACAAAATTTTATATGGAAATCCTAATGATGACCAATGTGTAAGACATTGACAGTCCTAGTGATCTCTAGGAACCTTAATTGACTAAGGTGGCCTAGTGGCTATGAAGTTACACCATGAGTACTGCTTTGGAATAATGGCCATTGGACAATCTTTTATTGCTCGAGTGTGGACTAGTCAGTTTGTTTAAGTTATGTGTAAATTTTACACTCCATCAGTTGTCATATGATTTTTATTTGCTACAAGTCAGTTGTGGTATGATCTGTAGAATGTCTTGACATCTCTCCTGATACTTCCCCAAAAATGCCTTGACTACAATGCTCCTTCATCGGTGTTGGTGAGAACTGCAAAGGCAACAGTGGCTGCCTTAGCTAGTTTTGGTTACAACATCTGCAGACATTGGTTGCAATGGTGAAATGCAGTTGAAAATTAGGTGTGTGGATACATTTAAAAAGTTAATGCTATCTAGGTTACCTATTTAGTGGTTACTATTTATTCAAAACATTGATACAAGTATATAATGAGACACTCGATGTTGGTTAAATTTCAAGAAGTAATCAAGCAAATACTGTCTGTGTGTTGAAGAAATTAAAGGATCATATAGAGATAAGGAAGACTTGCACATGCTTTTTATTGTCTTAGAAAAATCCAATGACAGTTCCTAATGACAAAAGAAAGGTGTGCCTATTTGTTACTTGTGGTAGTAAGGACATGTAAGTACGAGTTGTCTATTAGGATGATAGGGGTGTCAACTTAGTTTCATACACCTGTTCGTTTGAGTCTTATCCTTTTCTGCACATGTAATGGATGGACTTACTATGTAATTTACCTGTTCTTCTGTAATTGAGATTGGCTGAAGTAGAGCTATACTTGTTCATCTTGTGCTTACTGTTCAGTGTAAATTATAAAATAATGAATAAATATTATTAGCTTCTTGTGTCATCTACCTGCTATCAGTTGTGACACTTTGGGGATGATTGACTGTTGATCCGGCAGAAGTGTTATAATGAGGCTACCTTGAAGATGCACATCATATCAGTCAAAGCCAAGTTGTCAACTGCAAGTAGATTATGAAGGCAAAAGGCATAACATAACCGATCTTTTTCTCAAATAATCTTTCATGCCTCGTCTCATCTGGATTATCAGTTGCTCCTGTTTGATTATTTTTTTTTTTTTCCGGAGTTAATATACATAGGTGTTAAAAAAAATTAAACATCTGTTAGTACTTTTGATAAACTTGCACCAGATTTGTTGCCATTTGGGCCATGAGCAAACTCACAACCATAATTCTCACGGTAGCCCACATGGGAAGAATGTCGAGTTAGTAAGTTGGATCAGGAGCTTGTTTCTCAAGAAAGGATGCACTTATTCTTGTCTTCATTGTAGCACTGCTCTGTAGCTTTGAGTAACAAGGAAGACATTACCATGACATTGACTGCAAGATAATATTGTCTATAATTTCTTTTGGCTAGAAGCTATACTATATAACGAGGTTCTATCTAGAAAGCAGAGAGTAGATGTGTAAAACAACACTCCTTTATTTCATCACATGATTATCTCCACTTGGTGAAGGTTAATAGCTATAGCTCCTAGAATCAGCAGGAATTTAATAATTGAAGGGTTCGAGAGGGACAACTCCTGAAAGGAGCATGAGGAGTTGTAAGAGAGGGTATGCTGGCAGAGACAAGGGAGTTAAATGGAACTGAGGAAATGTTATTGAGCTTGAGAATGTGTAGTTTCTTATGATAAGGTTTAGTTTGCTCTCGTTAGAAAACTCGTCTTACTGCAGCATGCAGGGGCAAGATCAGAAAGCATCTCTTCCTCTCAGAGGTTGCCATGATGCATGTATCTGTGATCACTTCTGTTCTCGTGCAGATCAATGTTGGAGAATACGCTAAAGTGAGACAGTCAACTGGAATTATCGAGGTAAATTGCCCATTTTTTCCCTATGAATGTCATAAATTCAAAAAATAATAATTTTGGAGAAAACTGGATGTAAAGGTTCTAAAGAAGCAGAGTTCCAAATAAAATTCCATCTCAAAGACCAAAATGTCTAATGGTCGACATTGATTTCATAGATAGCAAGAAGTGTTTTAATCTTTTAGCTGAACATTCATTGGCATGTGAAACCCTGTGCACATGTTTGCAGGTGACTCTTCAGGAAACCCCCAGCAAAGTCAAACTAGCTTCATCATCACAGTAAGACATGCGAGGGAGGCTGCCGGGAACGATTTCTCATTGTGAACTACATTCTTCATCGGAGGAACTGGATCTTAACAGATATCTAACTCGCTTGGAACTAGATCTACTCCTTTTACCAAGGGAAGTCAATCATGTATAAAACCAGCTTGACGGGACTTCACGTTGAGCCGACAATTCCACATTGGCAAAATTCATCAGCCCTAGCATTATTGCATGCAATGCTCGTCGGCAGGACTTCATTATAATTTGAATCTGTAGGTTAGCAAATTAATGGACATGACATATTTTGAAGTCTGAAAAATATCTTAGACTGTGTCCCATTGTGGTGGGTGAGATGGCCCTGTCTCAATCATTTGTGACCGAGCAATCTGCATGCCTCCTGCTGCTTCTGCTTGTGAATCATCTGCTGGAGCTTGATGGCACTTGAGAAGAAGATACCACCAAGACAGGGAGCGGCTTGTGGCCCTTCAGCGGATGTTTAATGTGGGATTTTTAAGGTGTTCTTGTTGAGTAGGTGTATGTCTAAAGGATAAAGCAGGGATATGATGATAATTATTGTGTTAGCTGATGTTTATTATACTTGATCCTGTGGGGGGACCTGGTTAACTCTTTCATTAGCTTCTGTGTATATTATTACTAGGTTCATTGGAGTTAGTAATACGCAAGGACATGACTAGTTTAATATCAAAGGCAAAGTTATATGATGGCCACATACTTTTTTGACCAAAGCATTCTGCTTATATATTCCTAATACCTTCAATCATTTGTGCCTAATTTGCTTTTCCTTAATGATTATATACACACTAACTATGTAATCATCATCGGAACCAAAATATCAAGTCAAATATGGGAGTTGAATTTAATCACCATTAATCATGTACACATTAAAAAATGATCTCAAAAGTCGACAGTCTAAAACATTCCCTCATAAAATTTATAATACATCCATTGATCATCTCGCAAATTTTTACACTTGGAATTAAAAATGTCATTCGATAATTTTTTTTTAAAATATCAGTTAACCTAACTAGTGAAGATCAACTTCAGATCAAATTCTATACATGATAGTGACCATATGAAACATCTGATTGATAACTCGAAATAAACAAATTTTATTAAAAAAATAATTTTTTAATTTTATTTTTGGACTCCTAGGTGAGAAGAGGGAGTGGTTTGAGGAAACTCCTTTGAGCAGGGAACTCAAACACAAGAAAAGGGAGGTATGGGGGGGTGCGAGGAACAGAGCCCAAATAGAGCAGGTACTGGAACAGGAGCTACAGGACCGATGATGGATTCCAAGCTTTCTATAGATCTTTCGTGTTATCGTGTTTCATGCTTAGCTGTCGCAGTTTGGACGCTTCCCGCCTCAGCTCCCGTTTGCAGTGTACAGTGGAGGAGATCTAAAGCCAAACATAGTAATATTAATCTCTCCCTCTCAACCAATCTGCTTTTTTAATTCCGTCGTTCATAGTAATATTAGGAATTTGACGATCAAAATTCAAACATAAAGAATATAATAAGGCGACAAAAAAAGACAACCAAAAGGGAAAGTTAAGCGGATAAGAGAGAGAGAGAGAGAGAGAGCAAAGGGTAATAGATGGGAGAGTGCAACTATGAGTTGGATATTACACTATTTTGATCAATGTGTAAGAACCGATTGCTGATTTTTCTGATCCGGGAGAAAAACTCTGCGCAAGAAGAGGCAAATGCCGTGCGGTAAGATGGCCAAAATAGACGGAAATTGAATTTGAGATTTCAAATCCATCTCATTGGGATTCAAAACTTGAACGGTGTATCCGTATGCCGCTCCAAGACATGGCTATTCGGAGAAAGGAACGCGTCTCGTCGTCCGTGGCGTCTTCTTCGCTCGAAGCCAGTGGAACCGATCCCCGGCTCGGTCACCGCCTCCGACCATCCGTACGCGCAGCGCTGCACGGAGAGACCGACGAGCGGAGGAAGCCGTGCCCAACTCAGCCTTCCAGCTGTAGTTCTCCCCCCACCTTTTGACGTGTTCTCAAAAGATTTATCCTTTTTTTAAAAATTATTATTTATAATTCTAAACTATTTCTTTGTAAATAAGCCTGAGTCAAATTCCAAGAAGAAATCCTAAGTTTAGATTTCAATGTATAAACAAGCTTATGTAAAAAAGGATGAAATCCTAAGTTTAGATTTCTTTGATAAATCAATTTTGTTATGCATGAATTTAGCTGAACTAAATATAAAAACATTGTATGAATCACTGTTTGGCAAAATTATGTAAGGCTTAAAAAGAGGGAGAAAAAAAAGAGTAAACGGTTGACTGTACTGAGAATAATAAGACTTCAATCAGAAACACGGAGTCCACAATTGAGTATGTCTGCACTAAAGCTGGTATTCTGGATGAATCATTGCAGTCGCCTCTGGTACTGTTGACTGGGTGGTGGCCATGGGAAATTTGACTTCCGGAACCTTGAAGAAGAAGAAGAAGAAGAAGGAGGATCAGCCCCATCATCACTTGATTGTTCATGAGAACCGGACCACCGGTGATGGGTCCCTAACTCTTGTTCGTGCTTGCGGACCCTTCCGACTTCAGAAGAAACGTTGGCTCCGTGATGACGAGCCCTCTTCCACCAGCCTGCAGTGCATTGGATTAATCGGCTCATGTTGCTCCGTTATGACTTGGGCTAATATTCACGCATCTCTGTTTGGATGGCGAAAACCTTGTGCAGTGGATTGGTTATGCATAGACAGAAGCCACCTTCACCATATCAATCCTACTGGTGATGGCTACTGGTCTCGGGAAAACGATGGGGGGAACTCCACAGAAAGCAGTGAAGGACGAAGGGGGGATAAGAATTCCCGGTGCAGCAGTCGGCCACACCAATAATGGGCGCTCACCATGGTCTTTGTTTGGGCTTCATGGCTTTGCTCCTTTTCCCTGTTTGGAAGACAGGTTGGAAGCTCGTCATCTGGCAGCTGTTGATCCCCACCAGGGTTGGATTCTTCTGTGGCCTGTGAAGAATTGGATGAGTGTTCCTGATAATGTCACAGATGCTTACAGAAGGAAAAGTAGCACGAGGATTAGTGAGAACGGCTTACTGTGCTTCAGTTAAAGATGAGATGGAAGGAGTCTTCATCTGAGTTGGACACTTGTGGATCACCTTGAGATTCTGCACTCACAGGGTTGGAAGGACAGCCGACTCTTTATGGTTTGAGATCAAATCATGTCAGTGGAAACCATTTTAGCTCCTCCTCATAAAGCTGTATCATTTTTCAGGTGTAAGAGGCGTACTGGGTTAAGTCATGCCAGCAAAACCAGTCGAAACATATCTTGTCAAGTTCATATTCATGTTTCCTTCCCTGTTCCATTGTCCTCCGATCCATGATGGCCTTCCCATTAACAGAAGTCTGCTGTTTGGGTGGCATAACTTGGCCATTAAGCATGACTCTCTCTCTCTCTCTCTCTCTCTACTCCGAAGACTGGAACCCTCTTCCCCTCGTTTACACTCCACCTGGGTGCTGGCATTACTTGGTCATTAAACATCACCTTTCTGAACTACGAAGGCTGCAACACTCTTCTCCTTGGCATTTAAACTCCCATGTAAGGAAGAGAAGGGAGTAATGGGCAGCATGCCGATTGTGTGGCATCCAAGATGAGCACTGCACAATGTTTAGTGAATACATATTACGAATGCTGCTCCTGCTCAGTTTGAATTATCCATTCGAACACATCAGCTGATGCAGCCTCTGTTCATTTATAAGCTGCAGCACCAGCTAATGGGTTGGAAACTTCCTCCTTTGCCCCACTGGTTGCCTCCACCACCCATCACCTCGCGCCCCACCAAAACCCCTTCTTAAGCCCCTTCTTCTCAGCTTCCTTCCTTCAAGGTCTCAGCTTTTCCACAGCCGTGCGCCAAACATGTCGATCCTTTCAGCTCCCCTGCTCCTTCTCTGTGCTCTCCTCTCTCTCCAGTTCCTGATCCTCGATGGTTTTCAGTCCAATCCCCTGGTTCTGCCGCTGACCCACTCTCTCCCATTCCCAAAATCCCAACTTTACGGTCCTCCACCACCTCAAGTCATGCTCCCTCCGCTCGGCCGCTCGCCACCGCCATCGCCGCCACCTGCCCGACCGGCGCAAACAAGTGTCCTTGCCTCTGTCCCCCGGCAGCGACTACACGTTCACCATCTCAGTTGGTGCGCCCTCCGCCCCCACCGTCGTCACCCTCTACATGGACACCGGCAGCGACGTTGTCTGGTTCCCCTGCTCCCCCTTCGAGTGCATCCTGTGCGAAGGCAAGCCGTCGTACCCCTTCGCGACCCCTCCGCCGGCTCCGCCGTCGGCATCCCGCCCCGTCATCTGCGGCAGCGCAGCCTGCTCCGCTGCTCACTCCGGCCTCCCTGCCTCCGACCTCTGCGCCGTGGCTGCGTGCTCCCTGGACGACATCGAGACCTCCTCGTGCTCCGCCCCCTGCCCCCCCTTCTACTACGCCTACGGCGACGGCAGTCTGATAGCTCGCCTCCGCCGCGGCCCTCTCCTCCCGGGTTCCGCCGTGCCCGCTGCCGCCTCCTCCGCCGCGGCGCTCCACCTCAAAAACTTCACCTTTGCTTGCGCGCACTCCGCGCTGGCGGAGCCAGTCGGAGTCGCGGGCTTCGGCCGCGGCCCGCTCTCCCTCCCTGCTCAGCTCGCGGCCCTCTTTCCGTCCCTGGCTTCCCGCTTCTCCTACTGCCTCGTCTCCCACTCCTTCAAATCGGACCGCCTCCTCCGGCCGAGCCCCCTCATACTGGGCCGCACGGAACCCAAGCCATCCGAACCTGACCAAGACCCACCCTTCGTCTACACTCTCCTCCATAACCCCAAACACCCTTACTTCTACTCCGTTGGCCTCGAGTCCCTTTCCGTCGGGCCGAGCCGAATACCAGCTTCGTCCATTCTGAGGTCCGTGGATCGAAAGGGGAACGGAGGGATGGTGGTCGACTCCGGAACCACCTTCACCATGCTCCCGAGCGATACGTACACAAACCTGGCAAACGAGTTCGACCGCCAGATGAGCCGAGCCGGGTTCGAGCGGGCGGCCGAGGCGGCAGAGGACGAAATCTGGCTCCGGCCGTGCTACTACTACGAGGATCGGAAGCAGTGGCGGCGGAGGGTGCCGGGGCTGGCGCTCCACTTCTCCGGGAACGCGAGTGTGGCGTTGCCCCGCAGGAACTATTTCATGGGGGTAGAGAGCGGTGGGAGGCGGCTGGGGTGCCTGATGGTGCAGAGCGGCGGCGACGCGTCCGGCGAGGAGGACTACGGCGGGCCGGCGGGCACGCTGGGCAACTTCCAGCAGCAGGGGTTCGAGGTGGTCTACGACCTGCAAGCGAAGCGGGTGGGGTTCGCGCGGCGGCACTGTTGGGCGCTGTGGGAGGAGATGTCACGTGCGTGAGGTGCCTATGGGTGTTGACCGGAATCAGGGATCGGTATCCCGCACGTGTGGCGCGTCACGTCTTTTTGTCCTGTTGCAACAGTTGTCAAGCACTATAGGTGCAGGTGTAGATATCTTTACGCGCTCTAGAAGTCTCTGGAAGGGGTCGCAGGTAATAATGTAAATGAACGCGATTTCAACGTCCTGTAAATGTGTGTAAAGATTGTGACGCATGTAATCAAACTCCGATGCCATATGGATTTTAGTGTCATGAGCTGGACGATTTGGACCATCCAAGAGGGTACATGAACCCATGGATGCCTGATCAATGCCATCTGGTCCACAACATTAACAACAGCGGTCATAGGCATTTATCGTGACAGCAATGTATATATCACTTGAAATGACATTTCTCTCCTCCCTGGTACCAAACTCCGGGAGGTGAATTGGCATGGTACTGGACATTCTCTGCAAGGTCAAGCTGACCTCTTGTTTTCTCGTCCTTTTCTCTGTGACAATACCCGCATAAATGTCTATTAATCTTTTTCTTTTATATGCATTCCAATGAAATTTATATTTAATTTGGCGCCAACGTCATTGTAGGAGTCCAGCTGTGAATGGTTGGAAAGGGCGACATCGACCGCACATCGAAGCGGATCTTCTCACGTCTTTTAAAGCATCGTGCTGTGGATTGAGAAACACCACGTAAACCGTGGTCAGGTTCGACCGGTTCACTCGAAGCTGGCGGCTTTGGGGCGAGAACGACGCGGTCGGCAGTGCGGCTCTTGATTGCCTGCCGCGAGCCAACTGGGATTACATTAAGACCCACGTTGCACGTCTAACCACGCGCGTCGCTAGTCTCAAAGCACCGTGCGAAATTTCTAATGGTAGCGCGAACTCCAAGGCAGGGAAGGACGACTCCGTCCTCATCTGAAATCTCATCCGTCCATTTGAGATTCCCCACACGTAGCACGCAAATTAACATGCTTTCCATATCAATTCCAATTTCTGGTTTGGGCTGCTACAGTCGGTCCTACGAAGCCCACATATCGAGTTATATATGCATATTCCCTCCCAATTCAATATCTGGTATCGTCTGATAATAATAATAATAGTAATAATAATCAAATAACTTAACATCTTTTCGTTAGTGTGGCATATGGTAAGAAAGATTGAAGGTATCGGCATGCAATTCTAACACACATCATGGCGGAGTCTTGATAAGGGATATCCTAGCATCATTCACGTCATACCGATCAGCAGACACATCAGCATAAAGACGCCTCACGTGCGTCACCACGTCCAGCCCGCCATCCCGGGTCGGATGTGATGGTGCTCTCATGCAGCCACGCCACCCGAACTCGAACGGAGCACTCGCTCCCGAAATCCCGGGACGGCGACGTATGGAGCAGGCCATCCCCGACATCCCGGAACGACGCCGAGCAACGCCACCTTATACGATGCCGTCCTGCACGACTCCGTATTCATCCGGACCGAGGTACACCTCCAAACGCCTATATAACCCCACACCTGACTTCAGAGAAGAAGGAGAACTAACTTTAGCATCGAAGGGGCCTGGCGAAAAACCCGACCCATGCCTTTTGGCAAGAATCGGACCAACGGCGCCAACGGCTCGCTCTGCCTCGAGAATCGGTAGGCGCCTGCGACCGGTGACTAGGCCAGGCCAACTTGACATGTCATCCGGTGGTCACATTCATTCCACAACATTTTTTTACGCTAGAAGGAGAGCTGATTTCGTAGGAGTGTCCCATGACCAACCCAGAGGTCTGCCCAACCAAAGGGCAGCCAGCTGCCCCCATCTCCACCTTGGGACCAGCCTCCACTGCCCAGTTCGGAGGAGGCACCTCGACCCAAACCCCAGAACGCTACTGGCGACTATTCAATGATCTCGGGCTATCACCCCCCGGGAACACCCCAGTAGCCTCGGCCGTCTCGCTCGAGGCGTTCCATGACCTGTCAAGGCAAGTCCAAGCTCTGACCAAGATGATTCAAACAGTTGTCCCCCTCATCCCGCAGCTCGTGCGCCTCGTGAGCCCCTAGGCACCGTGCCCGTCCATATATGTCCCAGAGCCCCTCGATGATCCCCCGGCAAACCCAGCTACACACGAGCGACTGCGGGAGGCTGAAGAGCGTCCCAGGGGTCAGGGAGTGATGCCCGAACCCAGCGTCCTCGGTCTCTGCCCGACCGACATGCCGCCTCCCGAGCACAACACTATGTCCACTAGTTCGACCAACGACATATTCAGAACTCAACTTAAAACTGTTATGCGGGCGAATTCCCGAGAACTTTGCAGGACTAAGGGGGAGGTCGGGGATGATGCCTCGGGAGCATCCCCCTTTACTCCCGAAATCTAGGACAAGTCGGTCCCTCTCAATTTCAGACTCTCGGCCCTTGAGGTGTATGATGGCAGATCTGACCCCACGGAACACGTCACCACCTTTCGGGCCCAGATGGCTCTCTACGGAACCTCTGACGCTTTGATGTACAGGGCGTTCCCCACCACTCTCAGGGGACCAGCTCAGATGTGTTTCAACCGCCTCCCCGATTCCATCTCCTCGTCGATCAACTCGCAATGGGGCTCGGCAGAACTTCACAGCTAGCATGCGGTCGAAACCATCCGTGGCCGCCCTTCTCGCACTAGCCCAATGAGACGGCGAGCCGCTTTCACAGTTCATCATGCGCTTCACCGCCGAGGCTAAAGGGATACCCAAGGCTTACCCATCTCTTGTCATGCAGGCTTTTCTGATGGGGCTTCGCCCCTCCAGATTCTTTTGGTCCCTGGTCGAGAGACCGCCCGCCACGGTCCTCGAGATGCTTCGGCGGGCTAACCAGCATATTGCCGTCGAGGCGCTGATGGCAGGAAAGCACGAGGACAGTAAAAGGCCTCAGACGGACTTCGCTCGAGCAGCGGCCCCAAGGTTGTTCCCCGAACCATCATGAAGAAGGCCCGACCGACCCGAACTGCTACACCCGAGGCCCCTCCTGAACGCTTCTCGAATCGAGATTTTCCTCCAAATCCGGGAGAAGGGGCTCTTGCGGGAGCCCAACCCGGTGAAGGCCACTAACAAAGACTGATCTAAGTATTGCAGGTTCCACCGAGATTACGGCCATGACACGGAGGACTACCATGACCTGTAGAACCAAATCGAGGAGCTAATCCGATGAGGGCATCTCAGGTGCTTCCTCACAAAACCGAGGGAGTCACCACGCCGACCGAAGGGTCCGGTCGAAAGACAAATCGACGTCATCGTCGGCAGACCGACTTCCGGCGGCAACAGTTCCACCGCAAAGAAGGCGTATGCACGGAGCACGGTAGAGAAGCATCCAAGATCGTGTTCTGAGAAAGAAATTACATTCGGCACAGAAGAGGTGGAGTTCTCGGACCACGATGATCTGGTCACATAGCCAATGCCAGGGTAAAGAGGGTGATGGTCAACACCGGGAGTTTCGCTGATATCCTATACCTGGACGCCTTCAGGAAGCTCGAACTCATGGACAGCGATCTCTCCCATATTGTCACCAATGGTCGTCGGACTCTCGTAGCAACTTTGTTCAACGATCCGTTCGTCGCTTGCCTATGCTTGTACATATCCTTGGCAGCCTGTTTTGCCATACTTTTGGTGTGTTTCCCATGTAAAAATATAAGAAACAGCAGGTTACAGCGCTGCACAACGATCGCTCGTTGCATCTGCCCAAAAACCCCAAAATGGTTCCCTTTTCATGTGCCGCGGGCTGATTTCTGTAGCCCACGCGAAACGTCAGCCATCTCAGCCTTGGAACCACCCAGGTGGCACAGGGCTGGATGGGGCTTCGGTATATTGTCGGGCGTTGAACATTTTCACAAGTTTGCACGTCAACTTGACGAAAACTTGCTTTCACGCCCGCACCCGGGGAGTAGTTGTTTACGGACTTGCAACTGCTCATTCACCCTTCTAAAATCCTTGTTTTCCTCCTCTCTTTCTCTACTTTCCTGCACTCCAAGTGCTCGCTCAATTGCTTGTAAAGCTTCCCTCTTCGCGAGACGTCGGGACTTGTTCGCCGCTCGTTTCAAAAACTAATCAACTTCTGTTTTACAGGTCTTATGGGACCTGCACGAGGTTACAGCTCGACTGACCCTTTGCAGACACATATATCGTAAGGGTGCCTCAAGACTTAGGCAATTCTAGCTAAGTCTGATCGAAGTGGGCACAAGGGTGTTTCTCGACTTAGGCAACTCCAGCTAAGTTCGTGTTTGCCGCAAGAGTGCCTTACTACTTAGGCAATTTCAGCTAAGTGCATGATATTGTGGTATCAGAGCAGACAAGAAATTTGAGCAAGTAGCGAAGAAACTTCACAATCTCACCATGATAAAACATTATGGTGAATCAAGCAAAATGGGGCAAGCCGGAATGTTGCCCTAAGCAGCCGCAGGAGGGCTGCATGTGCAAACTCGCTCTCTCACTGCTGGAGCCGCTCATGAGGAGCGGGGCAGCGAGCATGATGAGCGAGAAGTTGGCTGCTCACCACGAGCGGAGGAGGCGCAATCTGGAGCGCCAACCGGGAAAAAGAGCCACAGAGAGAGGATCATAGCGGTAGAAACCCGCTTGGATGTTCTTGAAGCAAGCTTGGATGAGCTCTACCAAGGCCAAAATAGGCTTCTTGGCGTAGAGAGCTCGCAAGAAGAAGCTGAATCTCGGATCGACAAGGTTGAAGCCCTAGTCGACCGACTGACGGATGACACCAAGGACTCCGTGCAATATTTGTAAGAGATGGTGACGGAACTCACTTCCAGAGTGGCAGTGCTCACAAGGGCGTTGAATGCGGGAGGAAGCAACACCCGCGTTGCGTTGACACAAAGCTTCAGAGCGCCCGACCCACATTGTTATGGGGGTGCTAGAGATGCTAAGGAGCTTGAGAATTTCCTGTTTGATATGGATCAATACTTCCGAGCCATGAGGCCGGACTCTGAGGATACCAAAGTTTCGATAGCTACCATGTATCTGAACGGAGATGCAAAACTTTGGTGGAGAACCCGCTGGGAGGAGATTCAACAAGGTCGGTGCTGAGTGGACACATGGAAGACCTGAAGCGAGAGTTGAGAACTCAATTCCTACCCGAGAACACTGAGTTCATTGCAAGGAGGAAGTTGAGACAACTCCACCAAACGACTTCCATTCGGGACTATGTGAAGCAATTTTCTCTGATGCTAGACATTCAAGACATGTCTGAAAAAGACAAGTTGTTCAGCTTTCTTGACAGCCTGAAGCCATGGGCTCAATAGGAACTTCATCGATAGAATGTCACCAATGTGATCGAAGCAATTACAACCGTAGAAAGGCTTACCAATTTTGTTTTCTCAAAGGATTCGAGGAAGAAGAAACAGTCATCAAGAAATCACCATCCAAAACATCCTCCTGGGAAGGAATTTGGGCCGAGCAAAGGAAGAAGAGTTTCCAAAAAGGGCCGAATTCGAGAGGTAAAACCCCAAGATCCGACGGATGCTATTGGTGCGGAGGACCACATAGGGTGTGGGAGTACCCACAGAAGCAGGCACTCAATGCATTGTCAGCTTCTATCCATCCCCCCAAGCCTGACAAGGGCAAGGCGGTTGCCCCCAGTTCAAATAGCTCAGACCGGTAGTGACGCGAGGAGTCGCAAGGACCCCAGATGGGAGCGATGCATTTGTTGAATGCATTACGGGGTCAAGTGGGGGAGAACACAAAGCTGAAGCAGCAAAAAACAGGAAGCAGTGAGCTAATGTATGTGGACATCAGGCTCAATGGCCAAACCACCCGGGCAATGGTGGACACGGGTGCTACCCACAACTTTATTGCCGACCGAGAAGCAAGGCGACTTGGGCTGACCTTGGAGAAGAACCCAAGTCGAATGAAGGCGGTGAACTCGGAGGCCAAGCGGATCTCCGGGCTAGCAAAGGGAGTCCCTATCAAGATCGGATCTTGGAGCGGGAGCACAAACATAATGGCAGTGCCATTGGACGACTTCCAAGTGATTCTCGGAATGGAGTTCATGCACGCCGCGAAGTTGGTGCCAATGTCGTTCCTAAACTCCTTATGTCTGATGGGAGGCGACAACCCCTGTATGATTCTTATCTCTCGGGGAGAAAATATAGTCTCCCAACAACTATCGGCATTGCAACTGAAGAAAGGGGTACGCAAAGGAGAGTTAACCTTCGTGGCTGCTATGAAGCTAGAACCACTTGACGGGGAGGCCATTAAAGAACCTGCTGTGGTGGCGAACGTCCTGAAGGAGTTCACAGATATTATGCCACCTGAGTTGCCGAAAACTCTGCCACCACGCAGAGGCATGGATCATCTTTTTGAGTTGGAGCTGGGAGTGAAGCCTCCAGTGAGACCACCATACCGTATGCCCCCTCCTGAGTTAGCAGAGCTCAAAAAGTAGTTAGATGAACTGTTAAGCGGTGGTCTCATCCGTAGTTCTAAAGCACCATTCGGAGCTCCGGTTCTCTTCCAGAAGAAGCAAGATGGGAGTCTCCGACGACTATGCCTCAACTATTGAGCCCTTAACAAGGTGACTGTGAAGGACAAATATCTCATCCCGCTCATTGCGGACTTGTTCGACCAACTGGGCAAAGTAAAGTATTTCTCCAAACTCGACCTTCGGTTGGGGTATTGGCAGGTGCGTATTACTGAAGGTGATGAAGCGAAGACTACCTGTGTGACCAGGTTTGGAGCGTTCGAGTTCTTGGTGATGCCTTTCGGCTTAACCAACGCTCTAGCCACATTCTACACTCTTATGAACCAGCTATTCAAGGAATATTTAAACAAGTTTGTGGTCGTCTACTTGGACGATATCGTCATCTACAGCTGAACATTTGAGGAGCATATTAAGCACCTTCGAACAATTTTCAAAGTTCTCAGGGAGAATACTTTGTTCATGAAAAGAGAGAAGTGCTACTTCGCTTAAATTGAGATTTTATTCTTGGGGCATCGAATCGGCAATGGTTCCATTCGAATGGACAAGTCAAAGGTGCAAGCTGTGGTGGAATGGAGTACTCCAAGGAAGGTGCCAGAGCTAAGATCCTTCCTTGGTTTTATGAACTACTATCAGCGCTTCATAATGGGGTATTCGAAGTGCGCAGCTCCACTGACAGAGTTGCTGAAAAAGGAGCAACCTTAGAGATGGTCCGACAAATGTGAAACAACATTCCAAGACCTAAAGGTTGTCATTTTGAAAGAACCGGTGCTCGAATTACCAGACTATGGGAAGCCTTTCGAAGTCCATACAGATGCTTCAAACTTCGCTATTGAGGGAGTACTCATGCAGGAGGGCCACCCAATGGCTTATGAAAGTCGCAAGCTCAATGAGACTAAGCGACGGTATCCAGCGCACGAAAAAGAGATGACAGTGGTGATCCACTGTCTACGAGTGTAGCGACACTACCTTCTCGGATCGTGATTTGTGCTGAGGACAAACAACATCGCTTTGAGTTACTTTCAGACTTAGAAGAAACTCTCTCCAATGCAAGCACGATGGTAGGACTTCCTAGCGAAATTTGATATGGTAATGGAGTACAAGCCAAAGCAAATGTTGTAGCCGATGCGTTGAACCGGAAAGTGGAGCGAGTGAATGCTATGCAACTGGAGGGCAGAGGCCAAGCAAGTCAGTTGCACTCCAACTTCCTTTCTCGGATCAAGGATGGACTGTACAGTGATCCCCAGGCAGTAACCTTGATGCAATTGATCCAAGAAGGCAAGGCACGATGATTTTGGATTCAAAAGGGACTCATCTACACCAAAGGGAATAGAGTTTATGTCCCTCGAGTAGACAATTTGAGGCGTGAACTCTTTAAGGAGTGTCACAATTCCCTTTGGGCAGGACATCCGGGCATTCACTAAACATTAGCTCTCGTAGAGAGGGCCTTTTATTGGCCGAAGATGAGGACGGATGTGGAGGAATATGTTCGAACGTGCCTAACTTGTCAACAAGATAAGGTGGAGCAGCGGAAGCCGATGGGACTTTTAGAGCCATTGCCCGTACCAAAAAGATCGTGAGAGAGCATTTCTCTGGACTTCATATCAAGCTTGCTGGCAGTGGGGGACTCGGATCGATACTTGTGGTGGTCGACTGATTTTCGAAGTATGCAACCTTCATTGCTGCACCCCTACAAGGTTCAGCAGAGGAAGCGATGAAGCTAATGATGAAGAATGTGGTGAAGTATTAGGGAGTCCCACACAATATCATAAGTGATCGAGATGCTCGATTTCTAGGACAATTCTAGACTGGGCTATTCAAATTATTGGGGTCAAAGCTATACCTCTCTACAAGCCTCCACCTCTAAACGGATGGCCAAACTGAGAGAATAAACTCGCTCCTAAAGCAATTTATATTCGACACTATATGAGTGCCAACCAACGAGATTGAGTGAAGCTGTTGGACATAGCCCAATTCTCCTACAACCTGCAATGGAGCTCTATGTCCAACAAGAGCCCCTTTGAGATCATCACAGGACAACAATCGTCGACTCCTCATACTTTGGCTATTGGATATACAGGGAGCAGCCTGTCCGCATATCACTTGGTATAAGAATGGCATCGAAATACAGATATTATACTGGCCTACTTGGAGAAGACGACCAAAAAGATCAAGAAGTGGGCAGACTTGGGAAGGTGACTACGGGAATTCAAAGTTGGCAATTTGGTGTTGGTGAAGCTCCAACCAGCATCACTCCAATTCTTTAGGAACAAGGTGTACAAAGGACTAGTGCGCAAGTATGATGGCCCCTTCCCAATTATCAGTAGGGTGGGCAACATCTCCTACAAGTTGCAGCTGCCGGCATGGCTCAGGATTCATAATGTTTTTCATGCTAGCAACTTGAAAGCCTACCACTCCGATCCACAAGATGCTTCCTGAGGCATTTTAACTCGTCAACCTCCCACCAGAGCTTCCTACGAGAAGCGAGTTGAGACCATTTTAGTGGATCGCAAGACAAAGCTACCCAACGGAGTTGAGTAGATTGAGTACTTGGTGAAGTGGCAAAAGCTTCCAAGAACCAAAGCAAGTTGGGAGCCAGTGTTAGGATCTAAAAGGCACTAAGAGGGGGGGGGTGAATTAGTGCAACGGTAAGGAACGATAAATTTTTAGCGATTAAAACAAGTTGAGAAACTTCGTACGAATGAATGTAACATTTCGTTTGAACCCGAAAAGATTACGTTTTAACTTTAAAGCAAACGTGATAAGATGAAGATGAAGTTAAGTAAATAAGGCAGCAAATAAAAATGGTTTGCAGCAAAGTAAATAGCAAGAATGTAAATGCAAACCAGATTTTTATAGTGGTTCGGTCATCCGACCTACATCCACTTCCGATTCCTCTTCGCTTGAGGTCACCGGCTTTCCACTAGCTTTCCTCCTTCCAATGGGCAAGGAAGAACTCCCTTACAACACCTCTTCTTTTGATGGGCTTAGGAGATAACCCTTACAAGGCTCTCACTCCTCTCTTGAACAAGAACACACTTAAGACTAAGAGGGAAGATTTTGACACTATTTGAGTAGAGTTTTCCCTCAAGTTTTTCACTCTTCTTGCTGCACTTTGAACCTGCAAGAGAGGGGAATTTATAGAGCTCAAGAGGATTCAAATTTGGGCTCCAAATTTGGTCATTCGGGTTTCGATTACTTGGCGGTCATTTCTGAGTTTCCTTCTTTGCCAGCATTACCGCACAAAGGTCGACCGACATCGGGCAGTAGGTGCTACTACCGCTAGCAGAATCGGCAGTATACATCACATGGGACGCGGTGCTACTGGTTACAGAGTCGCGGTGCTATCTAGCCGAACGAGATTGCTGGGCAGGTTATCGCCAAAGACATGCATGCACGTCAGCGTAGCAAGACGATGATCTTGCCGCGGTCGCCGCCGCCAAAGATAGATGCACGAGCCCAAGCGATGCATGCACACATGTTGCTGGGCAAGATATTGCATTCGCTCCAGGCTCCGCATTTAGCATAAATCATATTTGGTTTGGGCCAAAACTTGACGGTCGGTTAGAGCAAGGCCCGATAGGCGTACTTTGGAGTTAAAGGGATTAATCCTAATCCCAACCTGCTGATGTGCTAACTCTGAAATTAAAGACATTCCTAAGCTATTACAAAGTCCGCAAGTCAAGTCTTCTTCCGGCGAACTTCCGACGGTCTTCCGACGATCCCTCGGAAACCATCCTGCGGACTCCTGGCAACCTCTCGGACTCCACGATGATTTTGGCGAGTTCTCCCGAGCTTCTTTGGCAAGATCCAATCTTTCTTGGCAAGCTCTGTGAACTTCTGATGAATCTTCGGACTTTCGTCAAACTCTCGAACTCCCAACGATCCATCGTGACTTGACTTGGCCCTTGGTTTCGCTTTACGTCTTCATCCCTTTCGTAGTTACTCCTGCACACAAACAACAAACACTCTACTTCGATCTAGACAGTTATTACAATGCGAATTGACATTCAGTTGCCCGGCACATCATTGGTCGGCGCTTCATCCGATCCTTCGGCACATCGCCCTCTCTAGCGGCTTGTTACCCAAACGACGGTTGACCTCCACAATCTCAAAATCTATAGCGTAACTCCGCACTTCTTGGCCCGATGCCCGACGTACGAAGCCTCCTGCCAATAGTCGACCGAACCTCCGGCTCGACATCCAATATCCTGACGTGATCACCTCCGGCGCAACGTCAATTTCTCCAGCGTCAACTGTCTAATCCTGATCGATAGTAGACCTACGTAACTCAACACGCAATTAGACCATAAATCATACTCAATTAGTTTCATCATCAAAATCCGAGATTCAACAATCTCCCCCTTTTTGATGATGACAACTAATTGATGACTGACGGAGTTAACCATAACTCCCCGGAGTTTAACACAAACTCTCCCCATCAATATGTCATTGATAGAACACTTGGATTATCCCAAATCCAAGCAACATTCATCACATTGTTATGAGAATTGTCAAACCATCATGCAAATATATAAAATATTCAATACAATGCATGAAGTCATCAATCTACTTCTCCCCCTATGTCATCAACAAAAAGGAGAAGTAACATTATAGCTAGTTTTCAAGGATATGCAAATATTACAAACATACTAGCTATTAATCACATCATACAACATTTAGGTATCGTATGTTTATCATGATAAGCAAGATAGTACTTGTCGTGATGATGGCAAGTTTTTCTATGTTCCTTTGAGAAGTACAAGCAAATTGTGCATTTTCTTGACTTCTTTTGCGATATGCATGTAATTTTATAATTTCTTTCTTCTTTTTTGAGAAGAGCAAACTTGCAAGTTTTGCTTTCTTTGCGTGCTAGGACTTTTGCATTCATTTGTAAAAGCCTTCTCCCCCTTTATTAATATCAAAAAGAAAAGGAGGATTAATACTACAAATAATCTTATGAGATTCAACAATAATTTGTAACAAAGATGCAAGCAATTTTGTTGAAAAAAGTGAAGTTGAGCACGATTTTTGCCTTTCTTAAGATAGCAACCCTTAACTTCTTGTGAAATTGCAAGGTAGTAATTTTTCTCCCCCTTTATCTTTGTCAAAAAGAAGGGAGGACTAAATGACTAAAAATTTCAATCATTATACAAGCCATTTTTCATATCAATTATAAATTTACATCAATGAAAAATATACATCAAATGTTCAATCATTACTTGATGCAAATAAGACAACAATGCAAAGAAATCATGTCATGAAGGATATCAATATATAAATTCATCAAGGATCAAAACCAATAGATATCATTCATGATTCATAATTTTCTTTTTAGCAAGATCAAAATTCATATTTATCAATTTTTAATTCAAGACAAATATCATACAACCAAGAATCATGATATATAAAAGCATATCAATATCAAGGATCAAATCATGATTACAAGTGCTACCATATTTTCTTTTCATTCACTTTCAAGCCATGATAAAAGATATGCAACCTAGAATCATGATGCATAAGAGTATAGCATTCTCATAGATCTAGTCATGATTCAATGATTCTTCATCATAAAGCAAATCAAATATTCAATTTACCACACAAGGCAAAGAAATCATATCACTTCTAGAATCATGAAATATATGACATCAAGGCTCATGATCCATTTGAAAAGATATAGCACAAAGAGTAATTAGATTCATGTATAAGAATTCCAAGTATCAAATATCAAAATATCAAGACTTGGATTATGACAAAGCTCATTCAAGTTCGAATCATCAAAATCATTACCATAGTTTGTGAGATTCACAAATGATATAAACTTGAATTATTTTCCTCTTTAGTAAATGATAAAAAGAAGCAATTATTTTCGAGATTCAAAATGCTAGCCATTTGCATTAATCATGACAAGTGATACATCAAAAGTCTACATCATTATTTCAATCAATAAGTCATGAAGCATACAAAGTAGTATTGAAACATGAGAGAAAAGTTCAAATTATCAAATCATAATCAATTCATCAAATCACTTCTATAATTTATGAGATTCTTAAGATATCATGAAATCATTAATCTCGATGAGATAGTAAATATAATTTCTTTATGTTTCATATAAGTATGTCTTTTGCCTTTATATGCCAAATCAAAATATTCAAAACCGGAAGACAAACTTCATTATAAAAATTGTCAAAACAACACATTGTTTCAAGACATGAGATTTAACTTATCATGATAATGTGTTTCATTTTGTTTCAAACAAGTGTGCTCATATTTCAAAAGATGAGTATCAAATTTAAGACCAAAACATGAGTTTGTCATCAAGATATGATATCACAAAGTCATTAAGCATGATAACAAACTTTTAGTATTTTCATTTCAATGATGATTTCATAATGTATGTTCAAACATTTATATGGAACCCATCATTGTAGAAATTCAAAACATAAGTTTGTCATAAAATCCATCAAGATCATATGCATCAAACATCATGATAGTACATTTTCTCATCTTTATGAGTTTCAATTTAAGTGATTTGATCTTTCATAAGAATGTTCAAATTTTTCATATGAAAATGTCATGCATCATATTCAAAAACGAAAATATCATCAAAATCATTTTAATTCTTTCTTATATTAGTTATAACAAGATGATCGATGCTCAAATTTTTGGTAAAATCATGCATCATTTTATAAATCTGAAAAATAATTTTCGTCATGAAAATCATCAAGTCCAAATGTAATACACGGCAACATTAAAATCACATTTCTTTCAATGGAAAATTTATGGGTTAGGTCATTATAATTGATTTCATGAAGACTTGTATCATCTAAAAATTTTATCATAAAAAGGGTCAAGACCCATTAATCCAAGATAGAAGTTTTTAAATCAACATCACTTCAACAACTCATGCATGATATAAAATCATCAAGCATCATATTTAGAGACAATGTAAACCATCAAGATACTCATGCATGGGTTGATTCTATTAGGTGTCTAAACACTATCACAATTTATACAATCATCATTCATATTTTTACTTTTCAAATATACCATAAAGAAAAGCATAGTATAATTTTTAAAATATATTTTTTTAATTTCTAAAAACACAAGAAAAGCATGAAAAAATTCCTACTAACTAAGTTAAGCATTCATGGAAAGCATCATGTAATTTCAAAATAAGGTAGAAGCAACTTGGGTGAGTTTCTTACCTCATTGTCGAAAATCGTTAAAGCCCATTTTGCCTCTTCTCTACTTCATTCTTCTTTGCAAGCCTTCTTCTTCTTCTTTGGCCTCTTCCTCCATTCAAGTTGATTGTCTATTTTAGATTTTTGTTTAATGAACTTATTAAGATTCATTAAAAGTTCAATATCTTCATTGTCCTCATCACTTGAGTCATCACTCAAGTGGCATTCATTTGTCCGATGTTCCAAATCCTTCTTATTTTTTAGAAGGTGGTTCATATGTTCATCATGTTCCAAATGTTCGAAGAATCTCATTTCATATATCATTAGTGAACCGATTAGTTCTTCCAATGAAAAATCATTTAAATTTTTAGTCTCTTGTATTGCGGTTACTTTTGGATCCCAACTCTTTGGGAGGGATCTTAAAATCTTGTTAAAATCTTGTTAGTGAGTTCAAAATTCGAAAAACATTTACCAAGACTTTTCAAGCTATTGACGACATCCGTGAAGCGGGTGTACATATCACCGATAGTTTCACTTGGTGTCATTCGGAATAGCTCAAAATCATGCAATAAGAGGTTTACTTTCGAGTCTTTAACTCCACTAGTTCCCTCGTGCGTGATTTCAAGTGTTCGCCAAATATCGAAAGCCGTTTCGCACAATGAAATCTGATTGAACTCATTCTTGTCTAAAGTGCAAAATAAGGCATTCATAGCCTTTGCGTTTAAAGAAAAAGACATTTTCTCCAAATCCAACCATTCGTTCGTCGGTTTAGAGGAAGGTTGAAAGCCATTTTCGATGATGTTCCACAAATCCAAATTCATTGAAAGCATGAAAACTCTCATTCGAGTTTTCCAATATATGTAGTCCAAACTATTAAAGAACGGTGGACGAAAAATCGAAAAGCCCTCTTGAAAACCATTTAGAGCCATTTCTCACGGGTGTAAATCCGAAAGAGAAAGAACGTGACTCTGATACCAATTGTTAGGATCTAAAAGGCACTAAGAGGGGGGGGGTGAATTAGTGCAGCGGATTAAATTTGTACTTTTGAAACCGATTTTACAATAACACAAGTTCGTAGAAAGATTTCGATTTGACGAAAGAGAACTTGAAGTAATTGCTTGAGTAAAGGAAATAACAAGGAACTAAACAACTTGCAGCTAAGTAATGAAATGATTCAAAAATGAAAACACTCACACATTCATGAACACAATGATGTATAGTGGTTCGGTCAAATGACCTACATCCACTCTTGAAGCCTTCACGATGAGGCTCCGCTTTTCCACTAGCAAATCCTTTGAGGGGAAGGACCAAATACCCCTTTTACAACCCTTTACAAGAGGTTCACACTCTTACAAGATTTCTCAAGAACAAGGAGGAGGTGAACACTTAGCAAGAGACAAGACTTTTCAAGACTAATCAAAGACTTAAACTCAAGATTTTTAACTCTCAAAAGGGTGCACTTTCAGTTGAGAAAGGGGGGTATTTATAGATCCAAAGTGGATTCAAATTTGGGCTCTAAATTTGAAATCAAATTTGAGTTCGCGGTGTCGAGGCGATCGGCGATGCCTTGTGTCGATCGACACGTGACCACCGCCAGCGTGCGGGTGCTACCGCTCCATGCAGGATCGGGCGGTGCCATCGCCACCAGCGGTGCTACCGCTGTGTCGTCTATAGGGCGATGCTACGCCCGGCCAAGCGGTGCTACGCTTCTAGGTGGCGGTGCCACCGCCCCAGGCTGGGTGGTTCAACCAAGGCTGAATGGGCCCTTTTTAAGGCCCAACTCGGCCCAGTAGAGGTCCGGTTGGCCCCCACTGAATTTAGGCAAGATTTTTTTCTAAATTCTTGCTCTACTCATGTGCAAACTATGAACTTAAAAACATAACTCAAAGTGATTTGACCCGACACTCTTCAAGTCAACTTCTAGCGAGCTTTACGGCGAGATTCCGGCAGGCTTCCGATGCTTCCCTCGGATTGCTTCCAGCGGACTCCCAGCATACTCCTGGATTGTATGGCGAGCTCAACGAGTCTTCGGCTAGCTTCCGAATCTTCTCGGTAAGTTCCGCGAACCTTCGACGATCTTTGCGATGAACTTCCGAAAACTTCGGCAAGTCCCTGATTCGATCTTGGATGGTTCCGGCAACACTTCCGAAGATCTCTCGGACTTCCGATGAACTCTTGAACCCCCGACGGACTTGACCTCGGTCAATCGCTTTATGTTTTCTTCCCATCGTAGTTGTTCCTGCACACTTATCTCGACAAAGTAGATTAGAACAAATATTTCACCAATTGACTTCATCATCAAAATTCGAGATTCAACAATCTCCCCCTTTTTGATGATGACAATCAATTGATGATGGAGTTACTCTTAACTCCCCCTATCTATATGCCATAGATAATAAAAAATTACTTGAATTCAATTTTTGAATTCAACACATAAGTTTAACATATGAAAGAAAAACTTCATGATTTACTTAATGATGACAAAGTCGATGTTGGACATTCATCATTAAGATGTCAAATAGGTATCAAAATGATATCAATGAAGTATACACAATAAAAACATGATATCAAGAACCTAAATAAGCATTTTAAGCATATAACTTGCAATAACTTGTAAAGCATGGGAAATGCATATAACTTTTACGTATGGCAATTGCATTCACATATTCTTTCTCCCCCTTTGTCATCAACAAAAAGGAAAAGAGGGATTCATATTATGAGTGTGCATCCAAATATATGTAACAATAAAGGATGTCCGAAAAATATCACAAATGTGGAAAAGAAAATCATTCAGAAATCCGAATATCATTCCACAGTGCCCAAGAAGATGTAGTGAAGATAATACAACATATATGTCAAAGCTGCATAGATGTCAAAGTTGCACACAAGTTTACAATGTTCAAAAAGAAAATACAAGAAACTACTCCTCAGGAGGAATGTCAAAGTGCCTATACATGTGATCTATCTTTTGGTTCATCTTTCGCATTTCCTTTAAAATTTCAATTTGCTGTAATTTTACTTCATTTAACTCTCTCATGATCGGATCGTCAGAAGGTGGAGCTGAAGCTGGCACTGATGGAGCTGCATCAAAAGGATCAGGAGGAGGAGATTCACTTCCCCTAAAGACTGGTGTTTCGGGATGGTCTACTGGTGGGGGAGGTATATCACTTCTCCTAGGTTGTCTAACCCCTATTCCATGCTCGAATGTACACCTAAGTCGCCTAAGTAGTTTCACGTCAATGATGTTAAATCTGTCCACTTGTATTACTTCTTCATCAGGTGGAATGCAAATATTATAGGCATGTAATAGTTTAGTTATCAACCCTCCATATGGTAACATTGATCCTTTAGAAATGACTTCTATCATATGCTGCCGGATTAGGTATCCAAAACAAAAATTTTGTCTGGTCATGATCCAATATATGGTACCTAATTCAGTGAAACTTATCTCATCATGATGAAAATATTTAGGAATGATAATGCTTACAAGAATGTGATGTAAAATTTTAGAGTTAAAAGGTAACAAATGTTCACAACTCTTGGGAATTATGCCTAAGTTTGGATTTGCAAACACGGTTTCTAAGGCTTCAGAGTGGGTGGCTCCGATTATGTCCATGTCCCATTTTCTTCTAAAATAACATCCTAACTCTTTCTCAACAATTCCAATTAATGAGCATATAGTACTATCAAATATTTGGATCTCATTTCCTAGAAGGTAAGTTGATAAGCCATCATCATTCACGCTTAAATTAGCATAAAACAATTTAATCAAGCGTGGATAAATAGGTTCAGCAACTTGCAAAATGGGTAAGGCCTCTAAGTTCGCAAACCACATGATGGGTTCTAGGTTCCCTAATTGATTCAAATCAACATATTTTCCTTTATGAATGGTTCTACAAATAAGTTCAGAAAATCTAAGGGAAGCTTCTTTTGATTTGAACAAAGATTGGTCAAATGAATCTACCTCCACCCTTTTTCCTTTGTCTCTTGATGATCTTTTAGGAGCCATTTCTATTTAGGATAGATCAATAATCAATTGAAAGGAAGGAATTAAACTAGACAAGAAAAAGAAAGAGGAGAAAATTTTCAGTATTTTTTTTTTACCTTAGATTGTTCCTTTGAGAGGTAGGGAGCTTGAATCAAGGAAAGATCCCCTCCTTAGGCTTCTAGAGGGAAGGAATGATGCTTGGGAAGTTTTTAGAGGGGTGTAGAGAGGTGAGGAAGAGAGCTCTCGGGTTAGGGGGCGGTTCTACTGCCGGCCCTAACTCACCCCTTATATAAGGGGTGTTCGGGCGGTACTCATCGCCCAAAGAGTGTTGTCGGGCAATGCCACCGCCCAAAGATGCATGCACGTAGCAAGATGCATGCATCAGGTGCCGCCAAAGATGCATGCATGCACATAGCCTAGCATGCATGCATGCATGCACACATGCTGCTGGGCACATTGGCTGCTGGGCTCCACCGCCCAGCACAAATCTACATTTGGTTTGGGCCGAAAACTTGGCCCAAACCGGTTCAGAACAAGGCCCAATGGGCCTATACTTGGGTTAAAGGATTAATCCTTAATCCTAACCCAAGTTGATGTGCTAATTATGAAATTAAAGACATTCCTAAGCTATTACAAAGTCCGCAAGTCAAGTCTTCTTCCGGCGAGCTTCCGGCGAACTTCCGGCGATCTTCGACGATCCCTCGGAAACCATCCTGCGGACTCCCGGCAACCTCTCGGACTCCACGATGATTTTGGCGAGTTCCCCCGAGCTTCTTTGGCAAGCTCCGATCTTTCTTGGCAAGCTCCGTGAACTTCCGACGAATCTTCGGACTTTCGTCAAACTCTCGAACTCCCAACGATCCATCGCACTTGACTTCGGCCCTTGGTTTCACTTTATATCTTCATCTCATTCGTAATTACTCTTGCACACAAACAACAAACACTCTACTATTAGGGATCGAGCGGCACTAAGAGGGGGGTGAATTAGTGCAGTGGATAAAACGATGGATTTTTCAGCGATTTAAAACAAGCTTCGAAAACTTCGTACGATGAAAGCAACGTTTCATTTGAAACCGATTTTTGCGTTCTAACTTTAAAGCATGCATACAAAGATAAAAAGGAAGTGGAGCAAGTAAAGTAAAGGCTTGCAGCAAAGTAAAACAGAAATTTAAACACTCACACAATCAAGACGCAGCGATGTATAGTGGTTCGGTCAAAGTGACCTACATCCACTCAAGCCTTCTCCGATGAGGCTCTCTTCTTCCACTATCAAATCCTTTAAAAGGGAAGGATCAAATACCCTCTTATAACCCTTTACAAGTGGTTCACACTCTACAAGATTTCTCAAGGAGAAGAAGGAGGTGAACACTTAGCAAGAACAAGACTTTTCAAGACTTTTCAAAAGCTCAAAACTAAGATTCTAACTCTCAAAAGGGTTCTTCATTTTTCAAATTGAGCAAGGAAGGGATATTTATAACTCAAAGTGATTCAAATTGAGCCCAAACTCGAGCCAAAAATTCCAATCTTGAGTTTTTTCAGGTCATTGGCCCTTACAGATCGACACCCAAAGGGTTTCACAAAGGGTGCTACCGGCTGGCTAGTATCGGCTACAGCACATGCACGAGCATGTTGGTGCTGTCGGGCCAAAAACTTTACCAAACTCAGTCTAATGGCTCCCTACTTCAAGTTAGCGATTACACCTAATCCCAACCCAAATTAATGTGCTAACTATGAAATTAAAGACATTCCTAAGCCATTACAAAGTCCGCAAGTCAAGTCTTCTTCCGCCGAGCTTCCGAACTTCCGCGTCTTCCGACGATCCTCGAAACCATCCGCGGACTCCCAAGCTCTCTGACTCCACGATGATCTTGGCGAAGTTCCTCGAGCTTCTTTGGCAAGCTCCGATCTTTCTTGGCAAGTCTGCGAACTTCCGATTTAACCTCCCGCAAACTTCAAAAACCCTTCAAGCTCCTACTCATTCTCGGCCAGCCCGACAAAGACTCCCAACGAATCTTCTGACTTCCACAAACTCTCGAACTCCCAACGATCCGTCGTGACTTGACTTTGACCCTTTGTTTCGCTTTACGCCTTCATCCTTATCGAGTTACTCCTGCATACAAACACCATACACTCTACTTCGAACTAGATAGTTATTACAACAAGAATTGACATTCGCCGTTCGTCACATCATTGGTCGCCGCTTCGTCCGATCCTTCAACACATCACCCTCTCTAGCGGCTTGTTGCCCAATCGAGTTGACCTCCGCAACCCCAATATCCATAGTGCAACTCCGCTCTTCTTGGCCTGATGCCCGACGCACGAAGCCTCCTGCCGATAGTCGATCAACCTCCGCTCGACATCCAATATCTCCGACATGATCACCTCCGGCGACAACGCCAATTCCTCTAGCGCCAATCGCCTAATCCTAATCGATAGTAGACCTGCGTAACTCAAAACGCAGTTAGACAACAAAACACACTCAATTAGTTTCATCATCAAAATCTGAGATTCAACATCTACTTCGATCTAGACAGTTATTACAACGCGAATTGACATTCGTTTCAAGACATCATTGGTCTTGCCGTTCGATCCTTCGGCACATCGCCCTCTCTAGCGCCTTGTTGCCCAAACGACGGTTGACCTCCGTAACCTCGATATCTATAGCGCAACTCCACACTTCTTGGCCCGATGCCCGACGTACGAAGCCTCCTGCCGATAGTCGACCGAACCTCCGGCTCGACATCCAATATCCTGACGTGATCACCTCCGGCGCAACGTTAATTCCTCCAACGTCAACTATGTAATCTTGATCGATAGTAGACCTACGTAACTCAACATGCAATTAGACCACAAATCATACTCAATTAGTTTCATCATCAAAATCCAAGATTCAACAGCCAGAAGATACCCTTCGACATGAAGAAACAGCCATCAAAGCCTACCAGCAAGTGTCAACGTGGGCGTCGATAGCTTAAGTGGGAGAGAATGTCACGAACGGTTGTTGCACACTCGCAGCAACTTCATTCAACGATCCGTTCGCCGCTTGCCCATGCTTGTACATATCCTTGGTAGTCTGTTTTGCTATACTTTTGGTGTGTTTTCCATGTAAAAATGTAAGAAACAGCAGGTTGCAGCATTGCAGAATGACCGCTCGCTTCATCTGCCCAAAAACCCCTCAAAACGGCTCCATTTTCGCGTGCCACGGGCTAATTTCTGCAACTCGCAGCCCCACACGAAATGTCAGCCATCTCAGCCCCTTGGAACCACTCGGGTGGCACAGGGCTGGATGGGGCTTCGGTATATTGTCGGGCGTTGAACACTTTCACAAGTTTGCACATCAACTTGACGGAAACATGCCTTCGCCTGGCACCCGGGGAGTAGTTGTTTGCGGACTTACAACTGCTCATTCACCCTTCTAAAGTCCTTGTTTTTCTCCTCTCTTTCTCTGCCTTCCTACACTCCAAGTGCTCGCTCAATTGCTTGTAAAGCTTCCCTCTTCGCGAGACGTCAAGACTTGTCCGTCGCTCATTTCAAAAACTAATCAACTTCTATTTTACAGGTCCTATGGGACCTGCACGAGGTTGCAGCTCGGCTGACCCTTTGTGGATGTATATGTCGCAAGGGCGCCTCAAGACTTGGGCAATTCCAACTAAGTCTAATCGAAGTGGGCACAAGGGTGCTTCTCGACTTAGGCAACTCTAGCTAAGTCTGTGTTTGCCGCATGGGTGCCTCACCACTTAGGTAATTCCAACTAAGTGCGTGATAATATAGCGACTGCACTCACCGGGTTCACGGGAGAGTCGATCTCCCCCCTCGGGATGACCTCCCTTCCCGTCACCATAGGGAATGAGCCGAGAACGAAGACGGTGATGGTCACCTTCATGGTGGTCGACCTACCCTCGGCGTACAACGTGATCCTCGGACGACCGACGCTCAACAGGATATGAGCGGTCATCTCCACCTACCATTGGGCCATGAAATTCCCGACCTCGTCAGGACTCGGGATGGTGCAGAGTGATCCCAAGGAATCCAAGAGATGCTATTTGACAGTCGTATCCATGCTAAAGAGGACACGACTCGAGCTGACCAACTTCAACCCTCAGGATGACCCAAAGGTTCCTACACACCCGCAGCCGATGGAGAAGCTCGTTGAAGTTCCCCTGAGGGACGATCGGCCGGACCAAGTTGTCAGAGTTGGGACCACGCTCCCAGATGCCGACCAGGTCCAACTCATGGAGTTTTTAAGATGAAACGCTGATGTCTTCGCCTGGTCCCCGAAGGACATGCCGGGAATTGACCCTGGGGTGGCTCAACATCACCTGAACATCTACCCTGAGGCCCTCCCAGTCAAACAGAAGCCTCGAAGATTCATCCTGGAGCGACAATGGGCGACCAGCCATGAGGTAGACCTCCTGCTCGATGCCGAGTTCATAACCGAGATGAAATATCCCCAGTGGTTGTCTAATGTAGTCCTCGTTAAAAAAACACAATGGAAGCTGGAGGATGTGTGTTGACTACACCGATCTTAATCGGGCATGCCCCAAGGATTGTTATCCACTCTCGAAGATAGACCAACTAGTCGACGCAACCGGGCCATGAGCTCCTCACGTTCATGGATGCATTCTCGGGCTACGACCAGATCCGCAAGGCTCCGTAAGACTAACCGCACACTGCCTTTATTACTGACAAGGGGGTTTACTGCTATAAAGTCATGCCCTTCGGATTGAAGAACGCAGGAGCCACTTATCAAAGGATGGTCAACGAAGTGTTCAAGTCCCAACTCAGGAGAAACATGGAAGTGTATGTTGATGACATGATCGTCAAAAGCAAGTCAGCGACGAACCATCTGGCCGACCTGGCGGAGACCTTCCGAAGCCTCAGACGATTCAATATACGTCTTAACCCGGTGAAGTGCGCCCTCGAGGTCAGGTCCGAAAAGTTTCTCGGCTTCGTCATCCACCAGAGAGGGATAGACGCCAACCCAAAGAAAGTATGAGCCATAATGGAGATGCAATGTCCACGCTCGACGAAAGAGGTGCAACGCCTCACGGGAAAGCTAGCAACACTTGGAAGATTCGTGTCGTGCTCAGGAGACAAATGCCTCCCATTCTTCCAGGCGTTGTGCCAAGCGGACAACTTCAAATGGACCCCGGAATGCGAGGACGCCTTCGGCAAAATAAAGACCTACCTCGGACGGCTGCCCCGACTCGCCTCCCCCCGCCCGGGCAAGATTCTGAGCCTCTACTTGGCAGCCTCGGAGCATGTGATCAGCTCGGTGCTGATAAGGGAGGATCAAGCCACGCAGCAGGTCATCTACTACACCAGCCATATCCTTGCTGGGCTCAAAGAGCACTACCCGCCAATAGAAAAGCTGGCACTGGCATTGATCGTGATAGCCCAAAAGCTGCGACCCTATTTCCAGGCCCACATGATAAAAGTAGTATCCGACCAGCCACTCCGCCAAATCCTCTCTAAATTTGATGTCTCGGGTCGAATGCTCAAATGGTCGATGGAGCTCGGAGAGTTCGACATCCAGTATGCACCTCGGACGGCCATAAAGGCCCAGGTATTGACCAATTTCATATCTGAACTGACCCCTGAGCATGACCCAACCATGCAGGAATTGGATCCGCCAACCTGGGCCCTATACGTTGATGGGTCAGCTACATCGAGAGGAGCCAAAGTAGGGGTGATCCTCAAGAACCCGAATGGCGAAACCCACGAGCATGCACTTTGGTTGGAATTCAGGGCCACCAACAACGAAGCCGAATACGAGGCACTGCTGTCAGGATTACACCTCGCCCTCGAGATGCAGGTCCAGAACCTGGAAGCCTTCACCAACTCCCAACTGGTGGTAGGCCACATCAACGGAACCTACGAGGCCCGAGAACCGACCATGGCCCGGTACCTTACCGAAGTTCAACGACTCTCGGTTCGCTTCAACCGTTTGGTGATCACAAGAATACCGTGAACTCAGAACATCCAGGCCGATGCCACTGGCCCGACTGGCGTCTCGCCAATCACTCGGGGAACCCCCGAAGAGAACTAAGATCCTCTCCACATCGACCCTACCGGTCTCGAACGTCAACACAATGGAGGCGACCCAAATTTGATGAAAGAAATCCTTCGCTACAAAGAAAAGGGCGAGCGAAACCCAATGACCCATCGGTCGCCCGTCGGCTCAAACAAGCCCAAGCATGGTATATAAAAATCGGAGGCAAGTTGTACCGAAGAGCCTTCTCTCAGCTGTTGCTCCGCTGTCTATCCCCACCCGAAGTCGAGATAGTTCTCACCGAAGTTCATAAGGGAATATGCGGGGAGCACATCGGAGGCCGGGCCTTGGCCTTCAAGATACTCAGATAAGGATTTTATTGGCCGATGCTACACCGAGACGCTTTATCCTATGTACAACAATGTCAATAGTGCTAGGTGCACACTCCGGTCCAACACCAGCCGGTGGTGCCCCTCGCCCTAATCTGTTGGGAAATCCGTCAGGGGAGCGACATCTTATGCGTAGCGGAAGAGCAAAAAAACAAAACACCCTAGATTTTCCTTAGAAAGTTTTCATCGTCATGTGAAGATCGGTGCATCAAACAAATCCGTAAAAAACTGCACGTGTAAAAGAAAGTACCTAGGGAGATCGTATATCCCTGAATCCCTGTAGATCTGTAGGAGAGGATGAAAGAGGTCAAGCGTCCTCCTCTCTAGCGATATCCACACGGCAGGGACTACATCGATGCATCTCTCTGGGGAGAAGAGAACAGGAGGTGACTACCAAGAGAACTCTCAGCCTATAGAGCTTTGGTTCCCTCCTATTTATAGAGGCCCCCTGTCAACCCTAATGGATCTTTACCCTATTGGGTATTGGATCTCCATCCAATTACCTAAGCCTCTTAGATTAGTGGGTCTCTATCCAATAATCTCTTATTAGTAATTATTGGATTTCATCTCAGGATCCAATAATTCAGGGGCTTAATGGATATCTAATAAGATAGGGAGTTCAGCGGATATCTCATATTCGAACCTCTACTCGTCGCAACACCTACCATATGTATGTGACCCTCTAGGCCCAATATCGACCTGGTCGTGAGTTATACTTGTCAGAACTCCTTCTAACATAGTGAATTATTATCTTTATAATAATTCACCCAACTCATCGACTACAGGCGTACCAGGCCACTACGCCGCAACCCCCAAACGATACAGAGGAATCCAATCCTTTGGACCTATCTGTCCTTAGTTACCATGTATCTATAATCTCTCATTCATCTAATATCCCAGAGACCCTATACCGGGCATGGTGCTGTCAAACCCATACGGTCTCTCCTCGAGTCTTGCTCTTATCGGATTCTCCCGAAGAACCCTTTCTCTCTCAATCTGAATAACCTTGGCCAAGGATTTGTTCGAGCAAGAACACATGAGATATTTCTCTCATGATACCGAGAGCGGATGATCCTCTATTGACACTCAATAGCCCTCGTAAGGTTGGCTACCTGTTAGGACTCTAACTATGAGAGTCCTAATTTAATTTCATTGATAAGGGCATTCATGTAAATCCTATCTAGCCGACCCTTATTAAAGAGGTGAAGAGGCCGGCTAGGTTAGGGTTAGGTTACTTCTTAGGAAAGGAGTCCTATTAGAGAAAGAATCCTATTAGAAGTAGGAGTCCTATTAGGAAAAGAGTCCTATTAGAAGTAGGAATCCTATTAGGAAAAGAGTCCTATTAGAAGTAAGAGTCCTATTAGAAGTAGAAGTCCTATTAGGTAAAAAGTCTTATTAAAATTAGGAATCCTACTAGAGAAGGAGTCCTAATTAGAAGTTGGTGAGAAGTAGGAGTCTTGAGTAAGAGTCCTACTAGGAGTTGGGGCTTAGAAGCCCTATAAATAGCCATGTATTCATCCTCTTTAATCAATGAATAGATCAACTTTAGCAGCCTTTGTGCAGCAACTTGGAGGAAGGAACCCTATAGAGTTCCAAGGAGGTCGATCCTATAGAGATCAACCCCAAGCTTAGAATCTGCAGAGGGTTCTAACACTTGGTATCAGAGCAACATTCTTGGCGCTCACGCCCTTCCACACCATCCACCACTCCACAACCGCGCAAAGCAATTCCCACAATTGCTTAGAAGATCATCGCTGAATTCCGTCGTCATCTCCACCACCGTAGATCATCCTTTGATCTTCCCGTGAATTGCAACAGCATCAAAAACCACAGCCCAAAACAGTAAACCATTACAGCTGAACCCTTTAATCACCGATCTATTGTCCGAACCTCCCACCACCCCATGCCATTAACCCATCAAACAGAAAAAAGACAAGGGCATCTCTGATTTATAGACATATGCTATGGCTTCCCAAGATCCAATTGATGCCAAATTTGAAGCATGGGAATCTCGGATTGAATCACGGCTTGAATCGCGTTTGGAAGATAAATTACGCGCTTTGTTTGCAGAATTCAGAATTGGACAACCATCGAGTCCAACCAAACTGCAGCAAGGAGAGAATTTAGAAAGGACCCCAGAGAAGGAGGGACAGCCCTCGGACATGCTTCAGCCATGCATGAGGGTGGACTTCCCACGATGGGAAGAAGGAGACCCAGCGGGGTGGATTTCGCGCAGAACGTTACTTTCGCTACTACCGAACGTCGGATAATGCTATGGTGGAGATTGCTATCATCCACCTTGAAGGAGATGTTATTCAATGGTACAATTGGCTGGAATATAATCATGGGGCTCCGACATGGAATCAATTTAAGAATGTTGAACCATTTCGGACCTATAGAGTATGAAAATATCGACGGCCAACTCGCAAAGATTCGACAAACCTCTACGATTCAAGAGTACCAAACCAGGTTTGAGAAGCTATCTTACCTTGCTCGTGATTGGACTGACCGTTAATTGTTAGGAACATTTATCAAAGGACTCAAGCCAGAGATAAAAGGGGAAGTTAAGGCACGACAACCCCGTACCGTGATGGTTGCGATTTCTTTTGCCCGAATACAAGAAGAACGACTCAACCAAGATTCTCGAAGGATGAGAGCCACTCCTAGAACCTCAATATATAAACCCCTTCTGCTTCTAGCCATCCTTCGCTGCCCAAAAAATTGACAAGAGAAGAACTACGTGATCGATCGAAGGGTCTTTGTTGGCATTGCGACGAGCCGTGGAACCGCGATCATCGCTGCAAAGGGCCGCCTCTATTGATTGAACCTCTTGAAGACAGGGAGGAGGAGGTCCAGGAGTATGAGGAAGAGGTCACGGATGAAGAACAGCAGCCAATTGATATTACGATGCATGCCTTTGCTGGTTATGCGAACCTGCAAACAATGAAGGTGGGAGGATTTCTGAAGCAACAACCAATCACCATTCTTATTGACACCAGGAGCACTAATAATTTTATGAACAGCAAGGTTGCTATCCGGATGACCTTAACTATTGAGAATTGCAGCAGGTTCAATGTTAAATTCATAGATGAACGAATTTTGAAGTGTGATCGTAAGTGCCCACGGGTGAAACTATTGCTGCAGGACTAAGAGATAATTACAGATTTTTTCCTCCTCTCTCTCGATGATTATGAGGTCGTGCTTGGCATCGAATGGTTGACGATATTAGGTAATGTTTCCTGGAATTTTTTGAAATTAATTATGAAATTTTACAGCAAGGGGAAACAGTGATCAGACGGGAAACGTGGGGCAACGAAGCGATAATTTGCACACAACGAATGGAGAAAGTTGTGCACAAAGCATGCAATGGCTTTTTGGTACAACTAAGCAGCAAAAATGGGTAACAAAGCTTCTTGGATATGATTATGAAATAACTTACAAAAAAGGGAAAGATAATGTTGTTGTAGATGCGCTTTCACGGCTACCCGAGCAAGCTGAATTTTTGGCTATTTCACTTCCGACCAACGACTTCCTTGAGGATATTAGGAGGGAATGGCAAGATAATCTGGAAACGAGTAAAATCATAAAAAAATTAAAGGAAGCACCAAGCTCTATGGCTCATTACAGTTGGGACTCAAAGGACTTGCGATATAAAGGACGCATTGTGCTTGTGCCAAATTCTACTTGCATAAAAACCATCCTTCAAGAGATGCATTCCACACCTACGATCGGGCACTCGAGTTCCTTAGAACCTATAAAAGAATTAAGCAAAATTTTTATTGGATAGGGATGAAAAATGTTATTGCTGAATTTGTAGCACAATGTGATATATGTCAACGACACAAAGGTAAGACAATGGCAAGTCCTGGAAAGTTACAACCTCTACCCATCCCAGAATCAATATGGACTGATATATCAATGGATTTCATCGAAGGGCTTCTCTCATCACAAGGAAAAGGTATAATTTTTGTCGTGGTTGATCACCTTACAAAGTATGCTCACTTTTGTGCCATCCGTAATCCCTACACTGCTTCTAGTATTGCTCGAATCTTTATGGAGAATATTGTAAAATTACATAGGATGCCGAGATCTATTGTAAGTGATCGTGATAGGGTCTTCATGAGCAAATTTTGGACAGAGTTATTCCAGATACAAGGCACTAAATTAAAGATGAGTAATCACCCATGCATCGACGGGCCAACCAAGTGGTGAATAGGTGTTTGGAGACATACCTTAGATGCTTCACCAAAGGACCACCAAAAGAATGGACAAAGTGGCTTCCCGGGCCGAGTGGTGGTATAATACAACTTATCATTCATCCACAAAATGTACTCCTTATGAAGCCATGTATGGCCGAACCCCCCCTGTAATTCCAAAATATGTGTTGGGCACCTCTAAAGTAGAACAAGTAGACAGGAACTACAAGACAGAGACAAAATGCTGAAGTTACTAAAAGATAATCTCACCGCAAAGACAAGCAAGGATGAAACAAAGAATATGATCAACACAGAGGCGAAAGAGAATTTTCGAGGAGATTGGGTCTTCCTACGGTTTCAACCATACAAGCAAACATCAATCCAAACCAGAGCATCTATGAAGCTTTCACCTCGGTTCTATGGACCCTACCATATTTTGGAGCGCATCGGAGCAATAGCATACAGATTGGACTTACCCGCCAGCTCCCGAATCCATCCAGTCTTCCATGTATCATGTTTAAAGCTCAAGTTGAGACAACACGAGACAGCCCAAAGCCATCTACCAAATATAACTACCAAGGAGAGCTCCAGACCCAACCAAGTGCCATTATTGATCGACAAATCGTGACTCGACAACGATGACCTGCTACTGAAGTGTTAATACAGTGGGCAAACCTACCACAGAAGATGCCACTTGGGAGAACTACGACGACTTGAAGATCAAATTCCCAGAATTCATGGAACGTCAGCCTCGAGGACAAGGCTGATTTGAAGAGGGTGGGTCTGTTATGACTCTAGCTATGAGAGTCCTAATTTAATTTCATTGATAAGGGTATTCATGTAAATCCTATCTAGCCTAATTCTTATTAAAGAGGTGAAGAGGCCGACTAGGTTAAGGTTAGGTTACTTCTTAGGAAAGGAGTCCTATTAGAGAAAGAATCCTATCAGAAGTAGGAGTCCTATTAGAGAAAGAATCCTATTAGAAGTAGGAGTCCTATTAGGAAAAGAGTCCTATTAGAAGTAGAAGTCCTATTAGGTAAAAAGTCCTATTAGAATTAGGAATCCTACTAGAGAAGGAGTCCTAATTAGAAGTTGGTGAGAAGTAGGAGTCTTGAGTAAGAGTCCTATTAGGAGTTGGGGCTTAGAAGCCCTATAAATAGCCATGTATTCATCCTCTTTAATCAATGAATAGATCAATCCTTTAGCAGCCTTTGTGCAGCAACTTGGAGGAAGGAACCCCTATAGAGTTCCAAGGAGGCCGATCCCCTATAGAGATCAACCCCAAGCTTAGAATCCGCGGAGGGTTCTAACACTACCACTCCCAATGACCGGCTATACTAGATCTGAAACTTTCCAAACATATAAGTCCGGTATCAAAGAGTGGAGTACTCATATAGGACATCCTTGGTGTCTCAAGTCTAAGGACCAGATACACTATTGGGACTACGGAATCGTTGTCTGATGTGAGGTATCAATAACCATCCAGCATTCCATAGGCGGATCAATCAGTGAAATCATTCTCCAATGAGCACCTGCACTATAACCTTAGTGTCCCCACACGAGTAGCTATAAGACCAGCTACCTCCATCATATGAATGGGTATACAGCACTCCAGTCTATCCGGTTATCTCGATGTCTTTCTCAAGTAACCTATGACCAGGATAATTTAGGGTCTGTGCTTAAAGGGGAATCGGTCTCATTATCGTGATCTCATCATGATCTGATTCCCATTGCACAGATCCAAGAACATCACAATATATGCAACAAGCAAGATAAAGTGATAAAATGCCTAATAATAAGCAACGAGATAAAGTGCATATTAAGTCACAAGTGCCATCACTCATGTGATTGGCTTGCAAGGCACATATGACTAGCACGATCGACGTAGCCTGGCCCTTCACTCAATGGGGCATGGACCTCCTCGGCCCATTTCCCATGGCTCCAGGCCAACGTCAGTTCCTCATAGTCGGGGTCGACTATTTCACTAAGTGGGTCGAGGCCGAGCCACTAGCATCCATTACCACGAAACAAGTCGAGAGTTTCATGTGGAAAAATATCCTCACGCGCTTCGGGATCCCAAGAGCCATCATAACCGACAATGGGACTCAGTTTAATAATGCAAGGTTTAAGGCCTACTGCCAATCGTATGGGATACAGTTGAAGTTCAGTTCGGTCGCCCACCCCTAGACCAACGGCCTCACCGAGGTCACGAACTGGGCGATCCTCGAAGGATTGAAGAAGAGGGTGGGCGAAGCACACGGGGCTTGGGTGGAAGAGCTCCCAAGCATCTTGTGGGCATCCCGAACCACCCCAAAGATGGCCTCGGGAGAATCCCCATTCAACCTCGCATACGGGACCGAGGCTGTCCTTCCTCTCGAAATTGTGTTTCCAACCATGTGAGTAGAAAGCTTCGGTGAGGAAACTTCAGAACTCAGGCTCCAAACCGGACTTGACCTCCTCGACGAGTGGAGAGCCGAGGCCCACCTACATGCTTTGGCGTAAAAGAAAGTGATAGCCCGAATCTACAATCGAAGGGTTCACCCACGGCAAATTCGGGTCGAGGACCTGGTCCTCCGAAAAACTGAGGTGAGCGATCCAACCCGAGCCAGAGGAAAATTATCCCCAAACTAGGAAGGCCCCTATCGGGTCTACGACATGGTCCAAGAAGGTACTTATCGCCTTGAGACCATGGATGGGGCCCACCTACCAAGGACCTGGAATGTGTCAAACTTGAGAAAGTTTTATCCTTGAAACCTCGCGTTTGTACTAAAAAACTTTGCATTCATATAAGTAAAGTTTTTACACTGTGATCAATTCAGGCCTTACAAAACTCCAACTCGGCCTGACCCAAAACCAAAAGGAAAGGCGCATCCCTAACCGCCTAGCTCAGAGGAAGATCCATGATAGAACCCCAAAGGAATTCTATCAAGATTGATCTTTGAGGGGGATCAACCCTTGGAACGCTATAGGGGTTCCACCCTCCAAGTAGCCTGGTGGCTGCAATTCTAGATTAATCTTTCTTATTTCAAAGAGGTGGAGGCTACAAGTTTATATAGATCTCTAAACCCTAGCCCTAGAGGCTGCTTCCTAAGTGAACTACCCAATTTACTCTCAACTTTAGCTGACCAGCCCAGTAACAAGGGGGGCGGCGGCTAAGAGGCCCAATAGCCCAAATATAAACCTAGCCTCTTTTTTTTATAGGATAGAGGCGGCTAAGTGGGATTTATTACACTCAAGGGTTTTTATTAGCTGCTACTTGGTTGAGTAGGACCCAACCTTGCTAGGGTCATATCAATCCCGCCCTCTTCCAATCAGCCTTGTCCTCAAGGCTGAGGTTCCATAAATTCAGGGAACCGGGTCTTCAGCTCCTCATATGATTCCTATGTGGCGTCTTCGGGTGGTAAATTATTCCAATGCACTAGTACTTCAGTAGAGGGACGTCGGCGATGCATGATGATTCTGCGGTCGAGAATGGCTGGCGGCCGGGCTTGGATATATCAATCATTAGTGGTATTGGGCAGTTGAATCTGGGATGACTCGTGTTCTCCCAACTTGGGCTTCAAGCATGACACGTGGAAGACAGGGTGAATTTTGGCATCCTCAAGCAATTTAAGTCTGTACGCCACAGCTCCAATACGCTCTGCAATCTGATAGGGCCCATAAAAACGTGGAGATAGCTTCATGGAGGCTCGTGTGTTGATGGATAGTTGCTTGTATGGTCAGAGGCGAAGATAAACCCGCCTCCTACTAAAAATTCTCTTTCAATTCTTCGTGTGTCAACTTACTGCTTCATTCTACCTTGAGCAGTAGAGAGATTATCCTTTAGCAGCTATAGAAGTTTGTCCCTGTCAATTAAATCTTGGTCGACCTGATCTACCTTAGCCGAGCCAATTACATACTTTGGAATCACAGAGCCGACCATATAATGCTTCATATGGGGTATATTTTGTAGATGAATGATATGTAGTATTGTACCACCATTCGGCCAAGGGAGCCATTTCATCCACTCCTTTGGCCGATCACTGGCAAAACACCGAAGGTATATCTCTAAACACCTGTTCACCACTTTTGTTTGGCTGTCAGTTTGTGGATGATATACAATGCTCATCTTGAGTTTGGTGCCCTGCAACTGAAATAACTCGATCAAAAATTTACTAGTGAAGACCCTATTACGATCACTTATAATGGACCTTGGCATCCCATGTAGTTTAATAATATTTTCTATGAAAATCTGAGCAATACTAACAATAGTGTAGGGATTTCGCACAGAACAAAAATGAGCATATTTCGTAAGTCGATCAACCACCACAAGGATTGTGCTTTTACCTTTGAAGATGGCAGCTTCGATGAAGTCCATGGAGATGTCACCCACACCGAGTCCGTATGGGTAGTGGTTGTAGTTTCCCTGGACTTGCCACTATTTCACCTTTTTGCTGTTGACATGCATCACATTGTGCTATGTATTCAGAAATAATTTTTTTCATCCCTTTCCAATAAAAGTTTTGCTTCACTCTTTGATAGGTTCTTAGAAATCTGGAGTGCCCTGCTGAAGGTGTGGAGTGCATTTCGTGCAGAATGACTTTGATGCAAGGGAAGTTTGGTATAAGCACAATACGACCTTTATAGCGTAGATCTCTCGAATCCCAAGTATAGTGAGCTATTGCGCTTGGATCCTCCTCTAATTTTTTTATGATGTTGCTGGTTTCTGGATCCTTCTTCCATTCCTCCCTAATGCCCTCGAGGAAGCCGGTGGTAGGAAGAGAGATGGCTAAAAATTCAGCTTACTGAGGGAGCCGTAAGAGTACATCTGTAATAATGTTTTCTTTCCCATTTTTGTAAATAATTTCATAATCAAATCCTAGAAGTTTGGTTACCCATTTTTACTACTTCGGGGATGATATCTTCTGCTCCAAAAAGTACTTAAGGCTTCTATGGTCGGTTTTAATCTGAAATCGTCGGCCAATCAGGTAGGGTCTCCACTTTGTTACTGCGTGCACAATGGCGAACATCTCCTTATCATAGATAGACATTTTTTGATGGGAGGGAAACAATGTCTTGCTAGTATATGCGAGTGGTCGACCATCTTGCATGAGAACGGCTCCAATTCCAACTCCAGATGCATCGGCCTCAATGATGAAGGGTCGGCTAAAATCTGGTAGCGCTAGCACCGGTATCGTCGTCATGGCTACCTTAAGTCCGTCGAAGGCAGCGGAGGCTTTGCTCGACCATAGGAAGGCATCTTTTTTTAGTAGAGAAGTGAAGGGGGCACTAATCTTCTCATAGTCCTTCACGAATTTTTGGTAGTAGCCCGTTAGTCCAAGGAACCGACGTAGCAATTTCACATTTGTAGGTTTCGGCCAGCCTTGCATTGCTTCGATTTTTGTTGGGTCTACGGCCACTCATTCTTCTGATATTATATGCCCAAGGTACTCTACTTTTTGCTAGAGAAAGCTGCACTTTGATAGCTTAACAAAAAGAGTATTCTCCCGAAGGATCATCAGAACAATTTGCAAGTGCTGAAAGTGAGTCTCAAAAGAAGAGTTGTAAATGAGAATATCATCAAAAAATACCAACACAAATTTGTGAAGAAAGCTCCGAAAAATATCGTTCATGAGACTTTGGAAGGTTGAAGGAGCATTAGTGAGTCCAAAGGGCATTACCAAGAATTCATAATGACCGTTATGAGTGTGGAAAGCAGTTTTTGGGATGTCGCCTTCACATACCCAAATTTGGTGGTAACCGGATCGAAGGTCCAACTTTGTGAAGACTCGAGCTCCTTTTAATTCATCAAGAAGTTCATCCACCACTGGTATTGGGTACTTATCCTTGATGGTGATGTTATTTAGAGCTCGGTAGTCGATGCACATCCGCCAAGTTCCATCTTTCTTGCGCACAAGTAGCACCAGTGAGGAGTAGGGGCTGCAACTTGGCCGAATCACCCCTATTTCGAGTATTTCCTTCACGATCTTCTCAATTTCATCTTTCTGGAGGTGAGGATAGCGGTAAGACCGAGTGTTTGCTGGTGGTTTGCCCGGAAGGATTAAAATTCGGTGGTCATGTTACCGAGTAGGAGGAAGACCACGCGATTCAGCAAAAACATCATCAAATTCAACAAGCAGTTGGGTGATATTTTGATCTTTAAGTTTTGTTTTCTCCCCCTCTGGTTGCTGCTGGAGATGCATAAGAAAGTCACCATTTATCTTGTGTAAAATTTTCTCCATTCGTTGGGTTGAAACGGTAATTACATTGCTTCTGCGCTTCCCGCGTAGGATGACCTGTTTACCTTTACAATAGAATTTCATAATCAATTTGGAAAAGTTCCAAGAGACATCACCTAGCATCGTCAGCCATTCTATACCCAACACAGCCTCATAATCATCAATTGGTAGGAGGAAGAAGTCGGTAATAATTTCTTGGTTCTGCAGTAATAGTTTCACTTGCAGGCATCTTTGGTCACATTTTAGGATTCGACCGTCGACGACCTTTACGTCGAACTTGATGCAACCTTCGATGTGGAGCGCCATCCGAGCAGCAACCTTACTATTTAGAAAGTTATTAGTGCTGCCCATATTGATGAGAACGGTGATCGGTTGTTGTTTGAGCAGGCCTCCAACTTTCATTGTTTGCGGATTTGAGTAGCCGGCTAGCGCATGTACCATAAAGTCGGTCGATTATGGCTCTTCTTCCACATCTTCTTCCTGATGTTCAAGACTCTCTTCTGGTTGTTCACTGATCTCTTCTTCCACTAGTTCAATCACAAGAAGTCTCCTTTTTTTACAGCGATGCTCGTGGCTCCACGGCTCGTCACAATGCCAACATAACCCCTTGGCAGATCGGTCTCGAAGCTCTTCTCTTGTCAACCTTTTGGTGCAGGAGCTCGGTTGATAGTAGGGGCTGAGGGTTTCGATATTGCTGGTCGGGAGCGACCTAGTCCTCCGGCTTCGTGGTTCAATCGCTCCTCCCGAAGTCATGCGAAAGAGATGGCTGCCATAAGCATGTACGGTTGTCGCGCTTTAACTTCTCCCCAGATCTCTGGCTTCAAACCCTCAATAAATGTTTCCAATAACTATTTTTTAGACCAATCACGAGTTTGATTAGATAACCTTTCAAACTTGGTTTGATACTCCTGAATGGTGGAGGTTTGTCGGATCTTCGCTAGTTGTCCGTCGATGTTCTCGTAATCGGTTGGTCCGAAGCGGATCAGTAGTCCTTCTTTGAATTATCGCCATGAGAGGACTCCATGAGTATGTTCAAACCAATCAAACTATTGTATGGCATCCCCTTCAAGATGTATAGTCGCAATTTCTACCATAGATGCATCTGCAGTTTTGTGGTACCGAAAATATCGCTCCGCGCGCAAGATCCAACCAATCGGGTCTTCTTCTTCCCATCTAGGGAAGTCCACTCTCATGCATGGATAGTAAGGATCGGTCATAGAGCCTCATCTCTCCTAGAGGTCATCTCTTCGATCACAGCTCTCTCCTTGATATGATTTCTTTGGGCTCGGTGGTCGACCCAAACTAAGTTCGGCAAAGAGAGTCCGAATCTTCTCCTCCATTCGTGTCTCGAAGGTTTCGAATTTAGCATCAATTGCCTCCTCGGATGCCATAGCATATGTCTCCAAATCTGCAATATTAAGATCTCTTTTTTGCTGTCGGGTTAAAGGCATGTATTGGTTGAGAGAAGTGGTGACTGAAAGGGTTGGTAGATTGGTGGATGTAGGCTGCAGTTTAGGCTTGTTTTGTGGCTATTTTGGGTGCAGTTTGGGGCTGCGATTTGATGGAGTTTTTGGGCTGTGATGGTAGTGGATGAAGGTTAGAGAAGAGGGTTTTAGATTTGTGGTAGATTACAGCAAAGATTTGACAAAAATCAGTGGTAATTGCTGCCTATATGCGCTATCTCGTAAGAGCAGAATTGTCGTCGAAGAAATAGTGGTTTCTCGACGAAATTTTCAGCGAAAACTCAGGGATTTGAGGAGGGGGTTTGATAGTAGAATCTTAGTTTAGATAACAGCAAGGATAACAAATTAGATCAAGAAATTTTGGTAGCAAAACAGTAAAGAAATCGGTGCAAGTTGCGATATCAGAATTCTCGTCAAAAAATTTCAATAATCATGATTAGAGATTGCAACACACGAATTTTTTTTTTGATGAATTCCATGATAGATCAATCACGAATGAGAGCTAAGATGATCTATGAGGTGCACAAGAAATTTCATTAAAAAAATATAATAATTAGATCGGTTAAAGGCAGCAACATGCGGTTGAAATTTTCTGCAGCGATCCTTCGTTCGCAAAGATGGTAACTTTTGTGACACAAGAAATTCACAGGCAAGGGATAGATAGAAAAACTTTTTTTTTGATATTTTAGATGAAAATTACAGCAGCAAAAGGTATTGGTGGTAGAAAAATATCAGATCTTTGATGCAATTGGAGGTGACGATAGATTGAATTGATCTACGTCAGGAGATGACGGTGGAGACGATGACGTCAAGAGCAATTGTGGGAATTGCTTGGCTGATGGTGGGCGGCAGGGATGGTAGCAAAAGCAGCAAGATCGCTGCTCTGATACCAGATGATAGAACCCTAGAGGAATTCTATCAAGATTGATCTTTAAGGGGGATCAACCCTTAGAACGCTATAGGGTTCCACCCTCCAAGTAGCCTGGTGGCTACAATTCTAGATTGATCTTTCTTATTTCAAAGAGGTGGAGGCTACAAGCTTATATAGAGCTATAAACCCTAGCCCTAGGGGCTGCTTCCTAAGTAAACTACCCAATTTACCCTCAACTTTAGCTGATCGGCCCAGTAACAAGGGGGGCGGCGGCTAAGAGGTCCAATAGCCTAAATATAAATCCTAGCCTCTCTTCTTTATAGGATAGAGGTGGCTATGTGGAATTTATTACACTCACAGGATTTCTATTAGGTTCTACTTGGTTGAGTAGGACCCAACCCTGCTAGGGTCCTATTAATCCATCGGGCTATCATCGAAGGGGACCTCATCGGGCATGTCCACCATCTGATCCTCGGGGAGATCCACGAAGGGGTCGGCCTCTAGCTCCAGGTCCGAGTACTTGGCATGGAAGCAAGCGAGCACCACCCGGTAATCGAACTTATAGGTCACCTGGCCCGATCTTTGCAAACCGAGTTTGAAGCCGGGTGACTTCTTATATTCAGCGATCGTCTTCTTCGCCTGTTCCTGGGCGCCTCGGCGCTCCTCTTGTAGCGCCTCTATGGCGCAGGCTGCCGATCGGGAGGCCTCCACGTTCCGTGTGAGCACAAGTAGCTCGTTATCTAAACCACGAACTCGCTCGCGGCTACCCTTCAGCTCCGCCTTCAGTTGGTCGGCCGTGGCTTCAGCAACAACTGCCCACCGCTCCGCTACCATGACCGCCTCGGGACTAGAACCGTACCTCAACTCCTCCACCTCCCGACGCAGGTTGGAGTTGGCATCCCCGAGGCGCTCGATCACCCAACCCACGTCCTGCACCCGATCGATCAGCGCTGTCATGTAATGGTGGCTCTGCAAAAACTCGGGGATCAGAAGGCATAGAATGATCCCAGGAACAAAATTGGGAGGGGATGGTAATTACCTAGACCGCCGTCTTTACGGCATGGTCCATCAATACCACGGAGGGCGAGCAATACAACTACTTCGCCAAACCTGGATGAAGAGTCCCACAGGCGAACTCTAAGGGCACCGAACTATCGGCCCATATGCAACTGTCGATCTTGAGGGAAGGCCATCGGGTCCCAAAAGGTGCCCCCGGTTCCCCCTCTGGCAGATCCGCCACCCCCAGAGCCCATAAGGGCTCGCCCTTTTTGGAAGATCGGACCCGGCATAGGTCCTTCATCGATTTAGGGCACTCCCCCCGCTTAGATGGGGCTTCATCTCCAACCGAGCTGACTCGGCCTCTCCCCTTGGAGCCAGAACCCTCTCCGTGCGAGCCATCGCCCGATCCACACGTTCGCTCGATAGCCTCGCGGAGTGCCGATCCTTCGAATGATTTATGAGTTACCACCTTGGCCTTCTTCTTAGGACGGTCTGCCTCCACCTCATCAGGACCTTAGTGGCCCGGGGTTCCTTGTCGAGCCAAAGCATCGACCCCAGTCTTTTCCTGCTCCCGAGGAGGCCGCGTCAACGTCGAAAGATGGGGTATTCCCTTCAGCGCATGGAAGTTCACTATATCTGCAAGGTTACAAGTCGATCAACAAGACATAAAGAAATACGGATGAAGGCGAAAAAGCCTGAACGACAAATCCGACCATACCCCTACGGGCCAGGTTGAGCCCCGCATCGACCAACCATCCTTCGATCATCCCTCTAATAGCCCAAGAGGAAAACAGGATATCCCTCAAGCGCCCCACCCGCTCGGTCTCTTCATCAGAGAGGAAAGGGGGGACGTTGTTGACAGCTCGGGAAGTCCATGCCAAGCATAACCCCCACTCCCCGCGACGGCTCACGAAGAAGTGACGCGTCTTCCACCCTTTATTGTTGGAAGGAGCGCTGCTAATCTTGAACCCACCCGGGTGGTCAGGTAATACCCGCCTCGACCATTGCAGAGCCGAAAGCATGCTAAGAATAGCATCCAGGTCGGTTCAATCCTTGCCCCTGGCACTCTCCCAGAAAAACCACCAAGTAGCACCACGAGTTAGGCGCCATCTGAGATGGGGAGATCCCCCACCATCGGAGACACTCTATGATAATCGGATACAGCGGGAACCTCAGCCCTGCCTCAAGGGCATCCAGAGTAAGCCCGAACCCGTTCTAAAATGGGTCGTAGGAGCGTTGCCTGGGAGACGGGGCGTGCAGCCCGTATTCCCTCGGGATACTGTATCGATCCCGAACGAGCCCTAGCAGTTCCTTAGTCATGACCGAATCTACATCATGCCAGGCCCACAGGACTTGAAGAGCTGCGAGCGCCTTCAAATCCATTTGGGGCGACCCACCAGATGATGAACTTAGGAATTCTACTCTAGAACTTCTCGAGGTCGACTCGTTGGCCTCGGGATTCGACCGACTCAACAACAAGGAAGAAGAAGACATCCCGACCTTATGGCTGGGCACCAGGAGAGACGGACCGAGGCAAAAAAAGGGCGATCAAAGAAGAACACAATGACTCAACTTCGTGCAATAGGAGATTTATAATGAAGCGGCGATGGGTTAGGGCGACGTTTGGGCCCCCAAGGCAGGAAGTAATGGCAGCATTTACCAAGGGCCACCTCAATTGATGTGCCTGTCCAACTAAGGTTCCCACCCAACGCCTCGGTCATGATCCCCACCAGGCGCGCATGCCCCAATCTCCCACCAACAGGATGGCACATGCTCCTCCCCATGAAGGCACATGACATCAGCCCTCCGTACCACACATACCGCTAGAAAGTGCTTCTAAGTACCAAATACCGAAGTGCCTTGGGCACCAGTCCATTTTTGCCCGAGTTCACTAGCTCAGGCACAAGTCCATTTATGCCCGAGTTCACCAGCTCGGGCACCAATCCATTTGTGCCCAAGTTCACTAGCTCGAGCACTAGTCCACCTGTGCCCGAGTTCACCAGCTTGGACACCAGTCCATTTGTGCCCGAGTTCACCAGCTCGGACACCAACCCATTTGTGCCCGAGTTCACCAGCTCGAGCACCAGTCCATTTGTGCCCGAGTTCACCAGCTCGAGCACCAATCCATTGTGTCTGAGTTCACTAGCTCGGGCACTAGTACCTTTGTGCCCGAGTTCACCAGCTGGACACCGATCCATTGTGCCCAAGTTCACGGCTCGGGCACCATGCGCACAACCCAGCATGCGCACCGCCGGCACACCACCACAACACAACCACGAGGCAACTTGCCAACCCCGCACAGCAAACAACACGATCGGAGGAGCAAGCCAGACATGCCCCGAGCCCCTCCACGAGGACCTCGAAGCATGCCTTGTTTGGGGGGGGAGGGGAAGTGATAGGGGATATCTTGGTATCATCCATGTTATACCGATCAACAGACACATCAGCATAAAGACGCCCCACGTCCGTTGCCACATCCGGCCCGCCATCCCAGGTCGGATGTGACGGTGCTCTCACACAGCCACGCCACCCGAACTCGAACGGAGCACCCGCTCCCGAAACCCGGGACGACGACGCATAGAGCAGCCATTCCCGAAATCCCGGGATGGCGATGCATAGAGCGACCGTTCTCGAAATCCCGGGATAGCGACGCATGGAGCAAGCCATCCCCGACATCCTGGAATGGCGTCGAGTAGTGCCGCCTTGTACGACGCCGCCCTGCACGATTCCGTAGTCTTCCGGACCGAGGTACGCCTCCAGACGCCTATATAACCCCCCACCTGGCTTCAGAGAAGAAGGAGAACTAACTTTAGCATCGGAGGCCTAGTCGGGAAAAATCCGACCTAGGCCTTTTTGGTAAGAATTGGACCAGCGAAACGCCAACGGCTCGCTCCTACCTCAGAATCCAGCCGGGCACCCTGCGACTTTGGTGACTAGGCCAGACCAACCCGACGCGTCATCCAGTGGCTGCATTCGTTCCACAACAAGTTTAATGTGAAACTATTAAGATTTGAAAATATGTGATCAAATTCTCATAATTAAAGGAAAAAACAATAACGTAGTGATATTAGAAAGAAATTTTAGTAAATCAAGGATGAAGCGGTTCAATTTAAGTGTAAGAAGAAGAATCCGCTACATGAACCGCCTGATGACACCACACGTAAACCGGCTCGGTTTATCCGTAGGAAGAATCCACTAATACGATGCCATAAGGTATATGGCGACAAATACTCCGCACAAAAACCATAGCCCACCAAACATCAAGAATCTAAATTTAGTTTATTGCAGATATCCGGAAGCCTGCGTTCTGATGCATTGCTTTCCATGCTGCCAGCTGTTCTTCCCTTAAAAAGTATCATCACTGCAGTACCTAACATCCCATTATTCTGCCTGCACTCTCTGACTACCAATTGAAAGACTTGCAAGGATACAGCTAATCTCTCTCTCTCTCTCTCTCTCTACAGTGATTGAAACTACCAAGGAAACCATGATGCTGACTCGAAGCTCCCCTACACCCATACTTCCCCAAGAAACACCTTCCTTTGATCATAAAACCCATGAGACTGAACCCGACAAGCGCAAAAAAACATGAAATATGTCCAATCGTCCCTAATTCCATGGCGAACACAAATCAACATAGACTTGTTTCAACGTGTATATGAAGCATATAGAGAAGGTAATGTGTTTCTTGAGTCCGACCACTGTGGCTGCTAGCTGTCTTGTTTCCTAAGCTTCTCGTATGTCTCCTTTCCATCTATTATTTCTGCTCACTGGAGCTTATGCTGTTACGACAATGGCGATGGCGAGGTCTCTCGGTGCCGGCATCGTGGAGCCACCTTCTTCTGGTGCAGTTTCGGGCGTCGGAGTGCCGTCAGCAGCCGCCGGTGTGCCAGACGCACAGCCGGTGAACAACAGTCGACCGGACAAGTCGATTGCCGGAGCAGAAGTGATCCTGGGGGGCTTCGCAGCTGCTGTTCTTGCCGTCATATCTTGCTACATTCGAGTCACTAGGAAGCAATGCGAAGAGAAGGCATAGATTGTATCAGTAATATCTCTTTCTTCTGGAAGAAGTCTCGTTGTAGTGTGTATCATCTTAAAGAGTTGTCTGGTTACGTAGAAATCCTAGATGGAGATAAAGTACATATCTAGTTACAGTTCCATCCTCTCTCTCTCTCTCTCTCTCTCTCTCTCTCTCTCTCTCTCTCTCTCTCATATCCTTTGTTGTGTAGTGGAAGGAAGGGCATTCAACTGTTTTCATGCATCATCTTGTTCATTACTGGCGTGAGAGTGGTGTTGATGAAGCCTGGCTTTATCTCAGGTTAAGAATGATGACATTGATACATTTATCATTTAGTGGCTTGGTCTACAGGTCATGACATGGCCCGGAACAAGTCTGCAAACATCAATATGAAGAGAAATAAGACTTTGTAATCACAGATACCAGATTTTGGCACTGTTTCTTGTCATCCTTCTTTCATGTCAGTGATGAAACATCAATCTGGTGCTGTTCATAATGGATGTAGGATTAATTAGGAGATGGATTGCAGGGCCATTGAAGGAATGAAAATTCTTGGCAAGCTTAAAAGCCTTTGAGATCCTCCATCTGACATTTATCTTTCATCTCAATCATCCACCTATTCTGAACAAAAACATCATAAAACTGTTCTCACCAAAATTACGTTTAATTTATAATCCAGCCTAGACAATGTTTGGTGGGACATTTATAGCTAGATGACATCAATATTGTTTCCCATGGACCAAAGAATTCACTCTGTTCTGATCCCAATGTACTACTACCAAATTTAATATTTGAAATTTGAGTTACATGGTATGTTGGAATTAGAAAATGCAAAACTCTAAAGGGAGAAAAAAAGGAGAGCTAAGGGAATTTAGTAGGGATAATCCATGACTTCATGTTTATTGTTGTGTTTATATAGTTTAATGTACATAAATTACAAGATAATATGATAGATTGAAAAGCTCCAAATGTGGCATTGGCAAAGGACACTAGTACTGCATTTTTTAAGGCTCTGATGGACATTAATTATGGGAGAACTGATAGATTTGAAATGTAAATCAACTAAGTCTAAATCACATCCAATCCATACCCTCATCCAAGAATTAAGAAGTCACAATAATCTCTCTATCTTTCAGTGAAAAGAATAGGGAAACGGCACCACCAACTCAGTGGTGCAGTGAAGTTAGACGAGTGAGATTGACGACGAACACCAGATATGAGATTTCTTTGGAGTGTTCTTGACAAATCGGTCCTTGTACAATTTGGGAATAGCATATTTGTTCTTCTGGGTATCAACAATCCCCTTCTTACTTCTTTAACTTTCATCTACAAAAATCTAACCACTACTCATTATCAGATTTCAAATTTGAATTTACAAATTAAAATATATTCTTAATTTGTAGCTATTCAGGTTAGTCAATTACAAGAGTCTTTATGCAAGGTTATAATGTGTGTGTGTGTGTATATATATATATATATATATATATATATATATATATATATATATATATATATATATATATATATATATATATATATATATATATATATATATATATATATATACATACATATATATATGTATATATATATGTATATATATATATATGTATGTATACATATGTATATATATAGACATTTTGATTTTTCTTAACATTAAGTCTTCAACTCAATGACTAATGTGATATTAAATAGGGTGATTTTTTGTAAAATAAACTTATTTTTTTGGGTTTTTTTTTCTATTAAGTGTACTCCATTTCTTGAATTTTCTAATAGTATTTCTTTATCTAATATCTAGAATATTTTTTTCTTCTTTTTCTGTAAACTGGTCCATAAGATTAATCGATCCAATTAAAATATTTTTATATTATATTATAGTATTTTTAACAATATAAATAGTAAAATAATATAACATAATATTTTTAAATTTTTTTAATAAATATGCTATTATAATATAATATTTGTAATATTTTACACTATAATATAGTTTTTTCACGCTATATTATAATATTTTTTTTAGTAACATCAGGAAAACATTGTAATAAAATAATAGACAGTATATTTTTGTATGCCTTATAGTGTTTTTATGATAATACTAAAATTGCTATAATACAGTATAAAAATATTATAATGGAAAAAACGATTATAAAAAAAAGAAAACGGGTAGGTGACTGGCGGTATTATACGTATTGGGTAAAACATGGTAGGTTGTTTGGGAATTATAAAAATAGGAAATATTTTTTGAGAAAACTCAAAGTTATGATTGGGGAGCCAAAGCCTTTTTAAAGTTATGGTAAAGGTCATTTAACGAGTTCCATCACTAACATAGAATGAGCAATGTAGCTTAGTAAAGAATTATTCGCTTTAAGATGAATCCGATAAGAATTCACCTCTTAAGTTTGGATCCTAAGATGGATATGATATAATGTAAATTAGCGAGAATATTCCATAATGGCTAATATTTTATAAGTTGATGTAAATGGACAAGTAAATAATTATTTTTCTTACATTTAATTCGAAACAAATTGCCATTGGAAGAAGACGCCAATTAGGTTTAATTAATGAGAGAGAGAGAGAGAGAGAGAGAGAGAGAGAATAGCCGCCATTCCCCATTTCCACGTTCGCGCACGCTTCGTCCTCCGTGACTCGACTCCCTCGAGCCCGAAGGAGTTCCATTTCCTTCCCGTTTTCCTACCTTTTACCTCGTATTTCCCGTTTGATTCTCCGCTCTCTTCGTTCTTCCTAGGTTTTTTGGCCGGCGTGGCGGGTGGACTCAAGGCGAACCCGACATGAGTTCCGGAGGGTTGCTCGAAATCGATCCCCTGGAGCTCAAGTTCCCTTGTGAGTTCGATTCCCCTTCGTTCTTTTGGTGGTTTGCTGGAGTTCAGAAGACTGTCTGCGCGTCTAGGGTTGTTATTTGCTTTCTGATGTTTGGTTGTGTTTTCTTTCTGTGATTTGATCGGAGAAGTCGAACTTAAGAAGCAGATCTCGTGCTCGCTGCAGCTAACTAACAAGTCGGATGATAACGTCGCGTTTAAGGTTGTCGATTTTGGGTTTTTTGGCCCTTTTTTCCCATTTTGCGTGCTACATTTTGTGGTACCGTAGAAAGCTGCAGTCTTTTTATCGTTTCTTGGAATTTTCTTTTGTAAAGTTGGTATCTTTGATTTGTATATAGGTGAAGACGACAAGCCCAAAGAAGTACTGTGTCAGGCCGAATGCTGGGATCGTGCTGCCCCGATCCACATGTGATGTAATTGGTAGGCTAATCTTGTCGCCGCCCTGGATTTCCGTACTTGGAAGGAAGCAACTGCATATTTTCTTCTAAGAAGGATACCATTTGCTTCAGTTACAATGCAATCACAGCGTGAAGCTCCTCCTGACATGCAATGCAAAGACAAGTTCCTTGTCCAGAGTGTCATCATTGATCAAACCGCTACTACAACAGACATCACCACGGAAATGGTACTTGTAGTTTCCAGCAATTATATTACAGCAGTTGCAATTGTGGTTTTGTGTGTATTGTCTTGAGGATTGTCAAATGTCTTCATTCTTGTTTTAGTTTGCAAAGGAGACGGGGAATGTGGTGGATGAGGTGAAATTGCAAGTGACCTATGTCTCACCACCGCAACCACCTTCACCAGTACCAGAGGGTTCAGAAGAGGGTTCATCACCCAGGCCTTCTGTCTCAGAGAATGGAAATCTGAATTCTTCAGAATTACTTACTGTGAGTATTTTACATGACAGGTTTATGCACACATTTTTTTGGCGTGCTCTTTTAATTTAAATGATATTGGTCATAATATGATCTCAGGCAACAAGAGCATATGCTGAAAATATTCAGCAAGAAAAATCTTCTGAGGTGACTTTTCTTCTTCTTTTTATGGAGTTCTAATTGATTTTATTATTCAAGTATTGTGGATAGTGGTGCTGTTCGATTTTTTTTATAGTTGACTTTTATATTTTTATGTTGCCTGTGTTTTTTTTAAACAAAAGAACTAAAAGATCTATTAATAAACTAGCCAGAGGCTACAAAAGAGTGGGTAAAGAAACCTAGTCGAAACTCTGCCCCCCTCCCCCCAGGAATGAGAACCTCCTTGGGTTCTTCCCCAATTAGCGAGTTTCTGAGCATTTCCATTTCAGGTCCGATTAATATGTATGAAAAGCTTAGCATTGGCTTCCCTAGCCAAGCTTAAAATATCCTTGTACAAAGGATTGCAAATCCCAAAGGACAGATACAAATTTATTCACTAAATTGATCCACTCCTTAGAATCTGAGGAGATCTTCACCCCTTGCCATCCTTCATCTTCCATTTGCCATAGTGCACTAAGGATAGCTACGCCTTTAGCATGTACCAGGCTGGCCACACAGCAATCCGCACACCCTGCAGCTATAATCTGCTCTCCTACCTCCTTGATAATAAAATTACTTACACTTTGACACCCTGCTGCAGTGCACTAAGGAACAAGGACCACTCTATTTTTTTTACACCTTGTAGCTCAATTTCTCCAAGACCTATCTCCAATACATGAGATAGATGTGCAAAATAAGATGGGAAACACTATAAAATGCTCGGGGATGCCAATTTCTTTTTTGCCTACTTTTGTTGTATTGTAAGTAATAAGTTACTTTGTTTATAAACCTTATATGGTAAAAACCCGTGGAACATTGAGATCCATAAAACACTGTGAGTCTCACAATTATCTTATAAAATTGTTCTTTTAATCTCAAAGGTATCTGATGATCACACAAGACTCTTGACTCTCCTCGTTTTTTTAATCATCTTATTTTTACTCTATAAATAATGATGAATATAGAGGATTCTGAGTACCTCAAATTGCGACCATAATAATTCTGTACACCAATCTCAAATTAAAGTCATGCTAGTGTCCTTGGAACCATAAGAGAATCATCCAAAACATATTAAAAAATCTTAGATAAATTCGAAGTTTAGGTTACTCAAAGGCAATTGGAAAGATCAGCCTGTAATTTGTAAAATTGAAATCTTAGGTATAGCAAGGGAAGAATTGGGTTTTTCTTACTACAGTCATTCTTAGAGTTAGGGTTTCATGGCTTCCCCAAGAGAAGTTGAGAGAATGACTGAAGAAGGAGAGAACGGGTCATAAGTTATCAACTGGGTAAAGAGGATGAGGCCAAAATTAAGGTAGAGGCGCTTAAGAGGTTGCCTTGAGGTCTAGAGTTTAATCTCATTAGGTTTTATTTGAAGTTTTCGATCTCTCAAACTTATTGAATAATTGATCCAAGATACCTAAAGCTTTTACTTAAGAAGACTTCTTGTCCATCTAATTTAACTATATTCTCTTGTTTATTTCTAGAATTACTAAAAATTTATTTTATATATTCAATTTTAGTCCTACTTAATCTAAAACTTTTAGTTTCTAAGGTTTGCATCCATAGCTTAAGTTTATAGTTAATTTCACTTGGTCTCTCATAACTAAGACAATATCATCAGCAAATAACATACACCATGGAGGTGTATCATGTAAGTGACTAGTAGGCTCATCCATTATCAATGTGAAAAGATAGGGACTTAATACAGATCCTTGATGCAATCCTATGCTAATAAGAAACTCACTAGACATTCTCTATAGTTATAACACTAATAGCTACATTATCATACATATCTTTAATAACATAAATATAACTAGTGGATACACTTTCCTTTTCTAAAACCCACTATAGTAAATCTTTAGGAACTCTATTATAGGCTTTCTCTAACTCAATAAAAACCATATGCAAATATTTTTTTTTCTTCCTATACTTTTTCATTAATTGTCTTAATGAATAAATAGCTTCTATGGTTAATCTTCCAAGCATGAAATCAAATTGATTTTTAGAGATATTTGTTTTAAGCCTTATCCTGCTTTCAATAATTCTTTCCCAAAGTTTTATAATGTCTTAGGATTTTAATTCCTCTATAATTTAAATAATTTTGTATATCATTCTTATTTTGTGAATTGGCACTAAAAAACTCTTTCTTTATTCATCGGGTATCTTTTCGAATTAAATAAGCTAGTTAACTAAGTTACTTTCTTGTTCCATAAACTTTTCTAGATAATAGGGATACCATCAAACCCCACACTCTTTGTTATTTTTATCTCTTTTAATACATCTTTTACTTCATTAGTTTTAATTTTATGAACAAATCCATGATTATTAAATCTACCACTATTATTTATCGTTAAATCTAAGTCGTAAGTGGAATATTTATTAAATAATTTATAAAAAAATTCATCTTTTGTTAATGTCGTTATCATTAACAAGTATTCTTTAATCTTTGTCTTTAATGCATATGATATTACCTAAATGCTTACGCTTTCTTTTCTTAGCTTTAGCAATTCGATATATATCTTTTTTATCATCTTTAATACTTAATTTATTATAAAAATTATTATAAGCTTTATATCTTACCATATTAATCGCTTTTTTAGCCTCTTTTTTAGACACTTTAGATCTTTTAAATTTTTTTCTCATTGTTATAATTTTGTCAATCTTTAAAACATGATCATTTAGTAGAAATTGTTTTTCGAACTTCCTTACACCACCAACTCTCTTTTAAGGTCACACCTCTATCTTTAGTTTCACAAAGAATCTCCTTTGTTAAATTTCTAATCTTATAAATCATCGTAGTCTAAATAATATTAATATTGTCCTCATCCAAGTTCTAAGTCGCTTCCCTTCCCATCTTATTCTTAAAAGTGTTTACTTTATCATCTTTAAAATTCCACTATCTAGTCCTTGTAAATTTTTCTACTATCTTTTTTGTTCTTCTAATTTCTACAGGAAATATTTGATGCTATCAACCTATGTTGATTCATCAAAACTTTTGCTAGGTATAACTTTATAATTCTTACAAATAACTTTATCTATCTTTCTAGTGAGAAAAAAGTTTATTTGATTATAGTTGTGACTACTCTTATAAGTAATTAAATATTCATCTCTCTTCTTAAAGTGAGTATTTGCAATTATAATATCATACAAAGATGTAAAATCTAAAATCATACCATCATCTTCATTTCTCTCTCTATAATCAAATCCCTCTATGCACCCATTTATATTCATCATATGTTTTTCCTACATGATCATTCAATTCTTCTCCAATTATAGTTTTTCAATTATAGACATTCCTTGAATGATATCATCTAAGCTTTTCCAAAATTCTCTTTTCGTTTAATCATTCAATCCGACTTGAGGGGCATAAGCAGTAATGACATTCAAAGCATCTTGTCCTTTCATAAATTTTAGAACTATAATTCTGTCTCTAAATCTTTTTACATCTACACTATTGTTCTTAAGATCCTTTTCAACAATAATTTCTACACTATTTTTGTGTTTAACTTTTCTAGTATATCAAAATTTAAATCTAGATTTTTTTCCTACCCATTTAGTCTTTTGTAAGCAAATAATATTTGTTCTTCTTTTAATCATATTGTCTATTAATTCTACTCCTATCATTGAAAGTGTTATCATATTCTAAGTTGCTAGCTTAATCCTCTGTTCTTGGACTAACTTCTTTACTTCCATTGATCCAAAATAATAGGAGAACTCTTGCCTCCTTGGCACTACATCCGGGCGTCGATATGATAGGCCGCTTTTAGGCGACCTCCTAGCCCACTGTTTGCAATTCAAGACATCTAGGTGGTGAAGGTGTCTCGCATCACTTCCGAGTGACGACCTAGCTCTATATTGAAATTGATTAAGATCCATATTCGTGAGATCTGACAGTTTTATGCATAGTTTGCCTTACCAATCTGTACCGGTGTATCGACTGACTATCGATACAATACGTACTGATGTACCAACACATGGTACGGTGAAGCATACCGATATACCATTACGTATCACCTATACCAATCTCTTATCGGATCGGTACATATCACCCATACTAGGTGGTATGCCATGGGACGACAAACTTCGGTTTTATGTTGGTTGTAAGTGATCTAACACAACCCTTTATCTTTTTAATCTGGTCTTGGTACTGACGTTGGCGCCAGTAAGTGTTTGCATACGAAATGGAATGAGGTGGATGTGCAAGGATATTTCTTATTAATATGTAGGTAACTGGTTTTAAGTTCACTTAGGCAAGCTAATGATTCAAGCACGCATGTAGATTTGTTCATGTGCCTGCATCTTAACTCTGAAAACTTAGGGGTTTCTATGTGAATTGGCATGTGAAATACAAGAAAAGTAAAACATTATATCTACTAGACTGATGTACGAAGCATGAAATCTCCCATGCTTAATATCTGGTTAACATTTCTTTGGTACCCTCAAATTGATTCTTGGCAATTGGTTATCCTACCAGATGGGCAACTTATCTCAATCTGAACAAGTTACATGATATTTTGGTATTTTGACAAATATATAACCAGCTAACCAAACCAGGAGAATATTTTCAAATTACACATAAAATGTAAATGCATAATTGCTGGTCATCATCTTTGCAGTCTCTCTGCAGTGGCTATAAGGTTCTTACTTGGAAGTATTGCTTCTTTATGTACAGCAAAATTCTACTTTTGTGTTCCATGTTTTGTTTATCCTTATCTGATGCATGTTTCTATCATGCACTCAAAACACTCCTCATTTGTGTTTTACTAGAAAGTTTGACTGTTGCCTCTTGCCGTTATGGATTAAGTTACTTGAGTGATCTTTAATTGACTTTTTTTTAATACAGAATTTGGCTATAATTTCGAGGTTGACCGAGGAGAAGAATACTGCTATCCAACAGAACAATAAACTTCGACAAGAACTGGTAAACACTGGCATGGATAATCATGTGACAGGATTCTTTGTCATGCTATTAAATCAAATCTTGTTGCATACGGCATACATCATAGAACATGGTAATAGTTTAACAGATATTTTGATAAGAAGCTTGTACAGAATTCTGACATGAGTTCCTGAACTATTGAACAGATTCGCTTCCTGTTTGTATGATGCCTTCTTTTGCTTGATGCTTCAACTTTTATGTACTCGAAAGTTCCTAATGCTTATTTGCTGGTGTTAGGTGCCATACAGGCCCATCATTGTTAATATACATAGTTTGTTGTCTTTTGGTACAGCTAAAATATTTTCCACTGGAAAATTCCAGTTGCAAAGGCTAATAACCGTGGTAACAAAGTCTGATCTATTATGTTCTTGACGACCTCCATTCATTTGTATATGTCAAAAAGCAGTGATACAACAATCACGAACATTCTGTTTCTTCGGTTCAATTAAGTCAGCACTAGGTTTCACTACCAGGACCCAGGTAGGTTGTGAACTGGCTGTAGTCAACTTTCTTAATCTAAAATAGATTTGAGATGTAATAGCACTTTAGTTTACATGTATTTGTGTGTTTATGCAAGTTAACCTCTCTTTGAAATAGATTAAACAGGTCTTTGGGAAGTTTGTTCCCGTTATTGCATCCTGATAATGTTACCCTAGATAAAGGGGTTACTTATGATGCATATATATGGATTGAATCAACTCCTTGATTTAAGTTGGATTGTGTTGGTGGGTCCGTGAATAAAAGCTGAAAAGCTTTAGATTATATCTCCAACCGATGGGATTACAGAAATTGTTAAAGTACCATATTCTGTCTCTTGAATTAACAAAATACAAACGGGACACTCCGTAGGTTTGGCCCTTGTTCAGATTGTTGTTGTTTTGGCCCCATTCCTTTTAAGGAATTGACAAAGCCTTCTTTGATTATTTTCAGATCCCATCGTTGGTGTGTTCCCTGCCTGTAATAATGGTTATGGACCTTTTTTAATTATAGTACCGAGTAAATTGTGCAGCATGTTCTGTTTGTTTTGCATGGTCAAAAGTCAGAGCAAAACTATAACAAGTTTGCTCATTTGACAAAACATTCAGCTATCCTGAATCCCTGATCTCTAGATGAAGCCTGCGGAACCAGGATTTATGGTTTCAATTGTCGTCATTATAAGCACTTTCTGTATGTGGTAGGTGGCAAAAAGAATTTTGGCATTGGTTGAAGTTACGCACTTAGACATGTAGGTGAACTGCATTTGTTGCAATTCCAGAACATGAGAATTGTACATATGATTGTTAATGAGTCAGTTTTATGCAGTGAGCACAGGTGGCTTCATCGGAGTTTGTAGACATTCTGTAAAAATACTTTCTTTTCATTGAATGCAGGAACTTGTGAGGCGAGAAGTCAGCAAACAACAAGGTGGCTTCTCATTCATGTTTGTGGTGATTATTGCGTTGCTTGGAATTTTTATGGGGTACATGTTCAAGAAGATTCAATTGTAGCCCTTCTCATTGATTTGACTGCCATAGATTGTGTTAGGTTCCTTGTAGGATTTCAGTGCTGGCTCACCTAAGGTGTGATGGGTTCAACTGTTTAGTCTGTGTAACATCCGCTGCTATGGCGTGTGATTTCAGTGCTTTGGCTCCTTTTTGTATTTACTTCATACTAATGTGTAGAAGAACTTGTCATTGTAATAACCTGTTTGTGAGCAAGTTCTATGAAGAATCTCAAACATTGAATTCGTGATTAAGAGTACACAACTGGTGCTGGAAAAGCTTGATTTCACAACTTCTTCGGTTTTCTTTATTCATTTAAGCTCTACAAAATCTAATGAGGTTGATGTTTTAAAGACAATGATTATTCAGAAGAAAATGAAAAATTCAAGTAATTAGTTAAGCTATGTCAATTTGAGATTTATAATGATATTAGTCGGATAAATTTATTTGTTAAAAGTTGAGAGCTTAAAATTGTATTTAATTAAATTTATAGATAAAATATTGAAACAGTGATGCACCAAACTCTTTTGTTAAAGGTTTGAGATTTTATAGGACAAATTTAGGATTGTAATTTCATATTAAGCTATTTTATCGATATATATCGACACGAATAAGGATGAAGAGGAAACAACAAAGGAGAAGCAATAAATAGGTTTTTTTGTTTTTGGAAAATGTGTCTCCACTCTGCTAAGTTTTGCTACAAAGAAGATTTAATATTGAAATTGCTGACGATATGCTAACTAATTTCTAAGATTTTATTATTATATTAGATTTAACATCCAATTTTTATTAATCAAAATAGATACCGCGGATGTAATGACAATCCACCTTCATGTATTTTGATTTTTTTGTGAAGCACAAGATTGGTATTAGTTCCAATGACACTCATGCTATCAGCATGTAGAGATATATGAGTTGTTTGAGAGTAGTCGCTGAAGCCAAACAATTTCCAAATCGAGGACACAACTCAGCTTTAGTAGAAGATTTATATATTCTTTTTTCTTTTTTTTTTGCATTTTCATGAAACAAGAGCTATTACTAAGATATATACACCAACTTGTTGTAGATTGATGAGTAAGAGAAAATTCAATCTTGTAAAATATGCATGACTAGAAGTCCCAAGTGAACAATGAATTATCCTTTTAACTACTATCATATATAAATGTCTAGGTTGATGCATGAACTGACTCATTAGATTCACTACATAAGAAATATCTACTTGAGTAATTGTTAGATAAATCAGGCTTTCGACAAACTGTTGATATATGTAGGCTCAGAGAATAGTTCTCCTTCATTTTGAGAGTTTTTGCACATTGATTTCGAAAAGAGTATCCATTAGAGTTAAATGCAATGCTCAAGTCCAGCTAAAGCAATCAAATCCTTGATATGTTTATATTGATTAATGAATCTACCTACAGTTGAATGATAAACTTTCAATCCTAAAAAATAAGTAAAATTTTTAAGATTCTTTGTATGGAAAGAAGAATGTAAAGAATCATATAGTTGTTTGATACCATGTGTTAATCCCACTAATGATAATATCGTCTACATAAACAAGAACAATAGTGATGCTTGTAGCTAAATAATGAAGAAATATAAAAGGATCATTAGAGCTCTGGGTGAAACCCAACTCATGAAACTTTTGACTAAATTTTTTAAACCATGCATGGAGAGTTTGATTTAGCATGTAAAGCAAACATCGTAGACAACACACATAGATTTTTAAATCTGATTTTACTCGTGGAGGAATCTTCATATAAACTTCTTTATGAAATCTCCATTATACCAAGGAGAGTTTGCTTATCAAATAAACAAAAATATGGAGACTCATTATGAAAATTAGGTGACAGTAAGCAATTAATTAGTTGCATAGCTGTGGATAAAAGCTTCTACCAAAAATTGAGAAGGTACATAAGCATCAATAAGCAAGGTTGGTAACATCTAAGAGGTGCTAGATCTTAGCAATTCCATTTTGTTGTTGAGTAGATGTGTAAGATCTTTGAGAAATAATTCCTTCACTCTATTGAAAAGTTTGAAATTAATTAGATGTATATTTACCTCTAGATCTCAAAATTTTAACAAATATAAAAAAAATAAACTTTTACATAAGCAAGAAAATGCCAAAAGACATCTAGGACATCATATTTAGAATCTAAAAAATAGGTCCAAGTATGATGATTGTAATCATAAGTGAAAGAAACAAAATATTTATATGAATGAATTAAATTAAAGTATTTCTGAACATTATTTTGACGGATAGGAAATAGAAGAGTTTTGCTTTTATTAAGTTTTCAACCATCACAATTAAATAAAACACTTGAAGAAGTAACAATAGCTTTATTTAAAGGCAAACCACTCTTTAAAAATGATAGCAAAGATTTGGAATTAGGATGATCTAAGCTTTTATGCCACATGTAAGATGGAGGAACAGAAATTGGGCATAACAAAAAAAATAAAGATTTATTCTTGGGGTAGGTTAGGCAAGCTTAGAGTAAATAATCTTCCATATTCAGATCCTTCATAATCACCCTCCTTAATTTTTGATTCTGCACAATACAACTAGATTTTGTAAAGATACTTTACAATAATCATCAACTAGTTGACCAATAGAATAAGACCAGATGTCAACCATGGTATATAAAAAAATATTATTTAAATGCAAAATATGTGGAATATCACCATTTACTTTAATTGAAAGACTTGCATCATTTATAGTCTGAATATCTATAATATTTCTCATGGATGATTTTATATTAACAAGAGAGGCTAACAAAGGAATCATACCATTCGAGGCTCCACAATCAATATAATATAGACATGAAAATACACTTGTACTTGAAATGTCAAGACTAGACAATGTAGAATGAATCATTTGTTACACAACTTTAGAAGTAAAACTAGTGAAAATAGCATTTTAAATAGAATTTTGGCTATCAATATGCAATTCCTAAGGTGCTCGATATTGATGTCATCGACGACAGTTGGTAGTCATATGTCCAGGCTTTTTACAATAGTTATAAAAAAAATTTCTAGCATTGATTAGCTATATGCTTGTATTATTTGTAGTTGTAACATTATATTTTGCTTATATTTCTTGATTTAGATTGAGTTGCAAAAGTTGCCTTTGATTAATCGATTATTGTAGATGACACTTTAAGTTATACGATTTTATTCTTCACGAAATAATTTAGTAAAACATATATCTAAAGACATACGACTTATAGCTATTAGATTAGTACAAACAAGTTCAAATTCACATCTTAATTTCATACGAAATTGATCTTGTTGTAAATTTTCTTATATTTTTTATAAATTTCTTATACTTTTGACTCTATTGATTTGTTTTTTTCTTGCGTTCACGCCCTTATTCGTCGCTTCCACCCTCACCCTCGCTCTTGTCCATTACTATCATCGTGTCGCCCTCCTCGAGAAAGATCCACACTTACGCCCTCGTCTACCTCCTTTGTCCTTGCTCTCGCACTGCTAAGATTATGTTATCTCCTTAAGGATTATCTTATTATTATTGTTGTTATCATGAGCAAACGAGGCAAATGCCTAGGCATCATAAACGTAATTAATGGGAGCTTTAGCCAAATATTAGATGATGTTGCCTACCCAGACAAGAAATTGAATAGTGGACCATATAAGGGAGGAGGGGAAGCCTTGGCCTGTTGACATGGGCATGGTCAATAGCCTCCAACACAACTAGATAGAGACAACTACGATAGGGTAGAAGATAACTATAGTACGACAATGGTAATCATATAAAGGTGAATCCCAAGCGTAAAATGATAAAGATAACTAAGAATGAGAAAAAAAAAAAAAAGTCTCACTATGAGAAATAATAAAACCTTATACTTTGGCTATTTGTTATACTGGGAGTAGTACATCCGCATATCACTTTATAAAAGAATGACATCCAAAATATAGATATTGTGTAGGCTTACTTGGAGAAGGCAATCAAAAAGATGAAGAAATGAGCAGACTTGGGAAGGCAACCCCAGGGATTTAAAGTCAGTGATTAGGTGTTAATGAAGCTCCAACCAGCATCACTCCAATTCTTTAGGAACAATGTGCATAAAGGATTTGTGCGCAAGTATGAAGGGCCCTTCTCAATTATCAGTAAGTGGGCAACGTCTCCTTACAAGTTACAGTTGTCGACGTGGCTCAAAATTCATAATGTCTTTCACGCCAATAACTTGAAAGTCTACCACTCAAATCCGCAAGATGTTTCCCGAAATGTTCTAACTCGGCCACCTCTCACCAGAGCCTCCTACAAGAAATGAGTTGAAACTATTTTAGTGGATCATAAGACAAAGCTACCCAACGGAGCTAAGCATATCGAGTACTTGGTGAAGTGGCGAAAGCTTCCTAAAACTGAAACTAGTTAGGAGCCAGAAGATGCCCTTCAACATAAAGAAATAACTATCAAAGCCTACTATGAAGTGTCGACGAGAACGTCGACACTTTAAGTGGGGGAGAATGTCACGAACAGTCATGAACGATCGTCACGCTCCCGCAACAACTTTGTTCAACGAACTATTCGTTGCTTTTTCATGCTTGTACATATCCTTGGCAATCTGTTTTGCTATAGTTTTGGTGTGTTTTGCTTATAAAAATGTAAGAAACAATAGTTCATAAGCTGCAATACGATCGCTCACCGCACCAGGTAGAACTACCCCAAAAAGGCTCAATTTTCGCATGCCACGGCCTATTTTATGTAGACTACAACTACTTTCAAAACATCAATCATCTCAGCACCGTGGAACCCCTCAGGTGGCACTAGAACAGATGGAGCTTTGGGGTAGTGTCGAGCGTTGAACAACCTTCACAAATTTATACGTCAACTTGATGGAAACTTGCATTCGTGCCCGACACCCAGGGAGTAGTTATTCACGGACTTATAGTTGCTTGTTCACCTTTTTAAAGTCCTTGTTTTCCTCTTTTCTCTCTCTTCTCTCATGCACTCCGAGTGCTCGCTGAATTGCTTGTAAAGCTTTCCTCTTCGTGAGACGTCGAAACTTATCCGTCGCTCGTTTCAAAACTAATCAACTTTTTATTTTACAGGTTCTTCGGGACCTATACGAGGTTGCAACTTGGTCGGTTCTTAGCAAACGCATATATCACAAGGGTGTTTCGTGACTTAGGTAACTCCAACTAAGTTTGTGACTTCGCAACAAAGATGCCTCACCACTTAGGTAATTCCAACTAAATGTGTGATAATACGTTGAATGGTTGGATGACACTTTGATAGCTCCTGATAGCTCCAAAGATGAAAATGTTACTTTAGAAACTCCTTTGGAACCGACTACCCACTACTAATTTATTTACAAAGCTCTTCTATGGACAACTTGAGCCTTGCCCAGTATGCCACTTGTTTTACGACTCTCCTTGGCATTTTTCTTTTCAGTTGTAACCTTGCCTTCTTTTGGAATCTAGCCCGAGATCAACTCTAGTTCAAAGTTTGAATTGTTTGACGATTGGAATACTAGTAATCTCTAACTTCATGAACAACTTTGGCTTTGGAGATTCATTGCAAACTGCCATCGGCACCTTTAGCTAAATCATCGGAATGTTATCGCTATCACAGCCACCATTTCAATGTCATTTTCTTAAACGATGGGGTCATGGCTAACACAAATGATCTATTCACCCTACACGAACCTAGCAAAATATATAAGAGGAAGTATTCTCTTCTCTCGTATTGGAGTGTGACGGCTCATTTGACCTGATTTTTAGTGCTCAGGTGGAGGATTCATTATCCAGGGTGTGGACAGCAGATTGATGCTCGAGGGGGAGTGGTGGCCTTTCCTACCATGCTTCATCGGCCCTGATTGGCTTTAACGTTGTGCTAGTATTCTCTTCCCTCAGACTGGAGTGTGATGGCTCATTTTGACCCGGTTTCTAGTGCTACAGGTGGAAGATTCATCGTCGAGGATGCAGAAAGCAGATGATGTCTTCTTTGTCATGCTTCATGGACCCTGATGGCCCAATGTACGATCTTCAATATTTCCGTCTTCTTTTGATTCTTTCGAACTCATTAGCCTCGTTAACTCTTTTGCCATGTCACAATCGGCTATTAAGTCCATCTTACAAGAATTATACACATTGCTAACCGATTGAAGAATGCAATCCTCAATATTTCTGTCTTCTCGGATTCCTTACAGCTCATTGACCTCATAAACATTATACAGATTACTAATGAGTTGAAGAATACAATCTTCTCGGATTGATTGCAACTGATTAACCTTACTAACTCTTTTACAAATTCCTTGCAATAATGAGCTCATGATTGCACCTGATTCATGGCAGACTTACTTTTGGCTTTCGAAAAGAATATATATATATAAAAAAAAATCAGACTCAGAGAAAAAGATAAATAAGCCAAACTAGCACCGTGTCATGTTTGCTTTGTGTCCCAGTTCGTGCTACAAAAGGTAACACTTGAAAAAGAAGCCAATGAACGATAAAGGACGACTTTGCTCCTCGATTTGCCAAACTCCAGACTTTGAAACAGGAGGGCCGTAGCAAATGGGTGTCCATTCTAACTGCTCCGCCAGAGAACCAATGGAATGTTTCACTTGCTTACGTTTGCACAATCCAGATCGAGAATGAAGATTACAAATTTATTTTACAAGGTCAAGTCTCTTAATAAAGTGCCTTTTTCTGAATTCTGAATTTTCTCTTGATCACTAGCAGAATCATAAAACACCAACAAAAGCAATATACAGAATAGAAGCCACTAACATCGACAGCCTTCTCATTTATAACTCTTCCTGCAATAGAAAAGAAAACAACTTGTTCAGGAAAAATAGTCATATAAAACGATACACGAACCGTGACAATTATGTGAGCAATGATCTCCCACCCCAGCAACCATCAAATCCAGACGTCCCTATTATATGCTAGAGACCGAAGGAAAGTAGGAACTAAAATATTTTTTCAAGGTGCAAAAATACTGATATAAAGGCGACATAAAAGCTGCAACCATGCAAGAACTCACCAAACCATCTTGTCATTTGGCCTATCAGGATCTTAGTTATAACTTTGATTTACAGCTGTCTAACCACTGTCTATGATCTCGTCCAAATAGATTCTTAATATCTTATATATTGTACTTCTGGTAAGTTTTTTAATGTTTGATCCTTGAGGCTCGTCTTGCAACCGAAAATTTTTCTTCCAGCAATAGCTGGCACTATGTTTATGCACAGGAAGACTTGAATAAACTTTCAAGTCGATACCATTTGCACAATCCACCATGGAACATAGAGCTCACTGACAGTATCATGTACTTCATCATGACACAACAATTTGGTAACTGATTGGGGTCTTCTTATCATGTGATGCCTTCCCAGTGGTCAAGCCTTGGGGTGACCAGACCTAAGAAATAGCTCAAACCAGAAGCCATACCAATATGATGCTTTTTCCACATAATCATCCATTATGTCTCTAACTGAGATTCGTTCTTAGATAAATTTTGCACAACCTATTACGAAAAAAAAAAAAAGGGACCGACAGCCCACTGACAATCCCATCCTTCTGCAAGCACAATGTTCTTTTACCCTTGTCTGGTTTTTTCCATCACATGCTTCATGTATCATAAGTAGTGGAAATACCCCAGGATATGTTTTGAAATATTACTTGCCTAGTCCTATAAGATCCTAGGCTTAAGCAATCATAACTTGCCTCAGAACTTATTGTCCATGAGGTTTCTAACTTTTGAAGCCTATCCATGCTATTTAGAACTTCTTTCGGCATATTTGTGGTATTCCACTATCTTAAAAGCTATTGCAGAAATTACCCTGGCATCTTGTTCTATATAGGTAACTCCCTATGATGAAAATTATGATTTGAAGGAAACAAAGTTTAAAAAATTAGTGAAGTAATTTTACATTTTCCTCTTGCATATACAACAAAGTGGCTGATTGTTTGGGGTGGATGTGTTAAGAGGGTTTCCCTGCTATAAGTTCTTCATTGATCTAACAAACTCAGGTTACATGAAATTGTTCTCAAAGAATAAACATTGTTTTGGTTTCTGATGAGATTAACAAGTATTAAAAGTCCAATTTAGCTGAGTATTATCATATAATCAAAAGCTAAGCAAAGAATTTATGACAAAAGGCAATGACAAAGGCAAAAATCCCACTGATTTCCCTTTATTTTACTTCAATTAGTTTTGGATAAAAATTCTGGAAGCTGAGTAAATTTCAGCCTCAATAAAAACTGGTTCCAGACAAAACCAGCTTTAACTGCTCGACACTGGCAGGAACTTCACGTCATAGCCATAAAACTGACAAAGTAGGCAAATTGATAATTGATGCTCCACAGGAAACATACACAAACATATATAGATACACAGATGCATGCCGACAAGTGCTGGAGCTCACAGATGCATTCATATTTGCATGCACCAGTAGGCCCATATGCCTGAACAAATACTAAGCCAGCATTCGCTAGTGATGTATACCTAAAGGAAGACTTCCATATAGAGAAAAAAAACACAAGTAGAATGAAGAGAGAACAGAATAAGACATGTAGCCTGACATAAAACAAAGGAAGCTCTAGAGGTAACGAATTCCTGAGAAGATGGAACACCTAAAAATATGAACTATGTTAGAATATTGAGAAGTTTGAATTTAAGAATTATGAGGCCATGACAACAAATAGCATGCCATGGTTCTAGCTGTCTTACAAAACATATGCAAGTAAATGGTATTTGCTGTAGACCTCATAAGATTGCAACTCAAACAGGTCAACATACACATGGAACAACAAACAACCTCATAAGACCTATTTCAGTTTGTATAAACCATGAAAACAGCCATGAGATCTAATATATTTAGTTTTAACTTAAGCATACAACTTTCCACCAACCACTTTAACAATTTCTCCATCATTCTACAAAAACCTAATTCTTCTACTATAGCAAATATATGTTCCATTTCAAGAATATGTAATATTCTATTATCAAATTTTCATCCTGCTAAAGATCTATGGTCATAGTCATGGTGAGAGCAGAACCTTTCGGATACTCATCATGCCTATGATTTTGCAATGTTGTCATTGATCTTTATAATTTTTATTTGGCTATTTAAATTATCTCGAAATGCCAATCTGAAGAAAATTGCTAGAGACAGCAAAGATGACACAAACAATCACATGCTGCAATCATTGGTTCATCTAGAAAATTCAATTCCCCCATTTTCTTCCTTTACATTGCCTGAAATATATACCATTTACTCGTGAAACTTAGGTCTATTATGGCAAATGGCCAAAACCCCTATCAACTTTTTTTTGCAGTACTGTCCTTTGTTACGACTATCAATGTTAATCAATTAGCAAGACAAGCACTTTAACATGCATAGCTACAAGCATCAAAAAGTTTAAGTCAAGAAGAAATTCATTCCTGAGTTTCAAGCAGTATAAAGTTTTCACTCCATTCTGTGCCAGAAAAAGGAACAGATTAACGATAGTCGTAACTGGAGATCTCAATATAGGACACCATGGACACCATGAAATATGATACATAACCAAGGATGACAACAGTTACTTTAAGAAGCCAGTCAAACACTTGCATCAAAGTTTCCATGTATATAGTATACATTTAATAATTCTAGATTAATTTTAAAAAATCCTGAGCTTAAGACACTGCCTCCAATATTTCATATAAGGATTCACATTTGAATTTTAGATATAGGGCTGCATACATTGTCTCTCCTAATCCTGCATTGGTGAAAACCTCGTGCACATGGTACATCCTTTTCTTATTCTCATTTGAAGTTTAAGCTAAAATGTTCAAACTTGTCCT
>CP097503.1:27225698-27299809 GCA_023547065.1 Musa troglodytarum | reverse complement strand
CCAGATGCTAGAGTAAATATTATTTCTTCTGAAAAGCCAGCATGATAATCATTTTGGTCAAGATTCGTCATACCATTCGGTACCACTCGTCTGGTGGTATGTATCGGTCCGACAGGGGATCGGGCGGTACATCGGTATGTCTCTATGTATCATGTGTTGGTACACTCAGTACAGCTCGATAAGACTGGAATGTACCATACCAACAGCTGATCGGGTACACCGCACGGACCGGTAAGATGAATCATGATTTTGGTCAGGTAAGTGGAGGATGCTTGGCATTGCTGAGTGTTTTGAAAATAATTTGTGCTAGACAGTGCTGGGACATTATTGTTTTTGTTCTAGGTGTGAGACAGGCACCATAGTGACACACATTGTTAAGCAGCTGTGTGATGATGAAAGGCAACATAGCCACTTTAAACAATGCTACTGCAACCAACATTATTGGAACTAGCAACTAATGCCTTTAATGGAAGGCCAAATAGCCACTTTAACCAATGCTAGCAGAAGCTGCAGCAGCAACAACTGCAACCAACACTAATGGAAGTAGAAATTAATACCTTTTGTAACAGTTACCGCCTCTGCCACAACTTAAGCAACTACAACCAACACTAGTGGAAGCAGCAATTAATTCCTTTGTCAGCAGCACCTGCCTCTGCCAAGTTTAGCAGATCAAAAGCAACCATTGGCATTGTAGGAACATCAAAAGCAACCAGTACCACGTGAGAATATTTGTCAGCTTTTAAGGAACATTAACGCTATTTTTGTCATCTGATCACTTGTCACTGGAAGTTGAGGTACCGGCAAAGGAAGCCCATCAACCAAATCATCATGGTCCAGTGAAAATACAATGTTAGATTACCTGATTAGTCATTGACTAGGTCAATAAAAGGCCATCTAATGTCAAACTGCCACAAGCAGTATTTTGTGATAACGTACACGGTCTATAGCTCACCTTATGCGTCTTGATGGGTGCGCAAATTTTCTTTTAAGACAATGGAAGTGCTAGGTTATTCTATAGATGAGTAGGTTGAGGTTGGAGGATCAGGATGCCTTGTTTGTTGGAAGTGGTGCCAACAGAGTTATACTAGTAGATCAGGAAGAGGTCTAATGATAGGAAGGGGAAGATTTATTTGAGACTATATATAAGTTGTCCCTGTCTTGATCAAGCGTGTGTAACCTCTAGGAGAAGTGAACTGTCTCTCCTCTAAAGTGAAGTTTAGTACATTACTCCCAACACAAACAATTGTATCATATATAACACATAGATACTTATATTTGAATTCTACATGTAAACAAGTATGCCAATGAACTTTGGATGTTGCTTTTGTCCTATTTTTAAACACATCTACGATGATGTCCATATCCAAGTAAAATGTTTTGCGGATAGCCTTTAGAAAACAAAGTGAAATCAAGTCAGGTCAGATCTCTCCTTTATTGCATCGTCGCCACGAAGCTGTTGAACATCTTCAAACATCTGGAGTTATTGGAAAGGAACACTTTTTGGTTTTACTCTTATCTTATTTTGACAAATTTGGAAGAAGATTGACAGCAGAATTTTTAAGGGTGTCTGCACTGAGCCATGAAGTTTTATATGACACCTTTCTCTTGGCTCAAAAGCTTCCTTGCTATTGTTAGCACTTCTCATTTGGCGGATTTGATTTCATTTGCACTGAATCACTGATGGTCATTCTTCCACTCTTGTTGTGCTCTTTTGCTATTTTCTTTCTTCTTCTTTGCCTCTTTCTTTTTTTTTTCTGGTCTAACTAGTCTTGTACGTAACTACTTATTTTCATTTCCTTAGTGAAGTAAACTCCTGTTGTTGCTGCAATTGCCTGATAAACACTGAAGTAAAAAATCTAAATTTTCATCCTAGTCTATTTGTTACATTGATGATGAATTTTTTTCCATTTGGTCTTATCGTCTGATTGTGCTGTATCTTTTCCTTCTTTTTTCGTTGTTATATATGCAGGTTGCAATTTTTAAACTTCTCTGTATGAACAATCATGCTAATGCATTTTGTTTCCATCAATGTAGATGGAGTATCCCAGTTATACACCATTGCTTGCCAAAATATTGGAGTGTATAGTCTCTGGAAGCCCTGATCAGGATAAGATTAGTCATAATCAAAGGGTTAGTGTACTAATTGATTATGACCTTCTACCTACTATTACTTTGGTTGAGAGTTCTAGTCTCTTTCTGAATATTATAATTAACTATGTAATTTTGGTTTCGAAGAATTTTCAGCTGGATCTCTAATCGCATGAATCTGGTTTCAGATTATTGATGCTGCCAATGAGGTCATTGAAAGCATTGACCAAGAAGAGCTATTAAAGTACTTATCTATAAAATCAGACCCTGAAGATGAAGAGGCTGAGGTGACAATTATTTAATTATTCATGTTATGATTCTTAGTCATTCACTCATTGTGAACTGATTCCTCTGAAAGGTCTAATGATTCATCATGCACATTAAGTATTTTCAGTATATCTGAAGTTCATTCTTGTCAACAATTATTATTTTAGCTATAAAAGTCATTGCACTTATAGTGCTATACCTACCTCGCCTGTTGGTCAGCATACCCCTTGGACTGTACGGATTGAAACTGCCTACTGATGTATTAGAATTGACATTGCTGGTGCTGTACATGTTAATTGAAAATGCTATACTTTCTTAAGACCAAGGTTCGTCGTATCAAGGTGTACCACCCAATATAGGCGGTATGGTACATATTTGTCCGACAAGGGACTAGTACACGAACCAACCTATATCGGGCAGTACATGTTACACGACCTCGTATCAGGTGATACGAGGTCTATACCAATCGATAACGGTCGAAATTCGACTATTACCGATCAAGGGCTGAAATTGTCCTGTTTTGAATGGTCAATTTGACTGTTTGAACCATAGTTTGAGTTTTTAAACTCTTTTCTACCTCTTTTAATTTATTTCATTCTCTCATACTCTTTCTCACTGACATTTCTCATTCTCACATTTTCACTCTTTTAAACTTGATGAGGATCCTCTACTTGATGAGGCCGGGGATCCTCCACGTTATTCACATTTTATCACCGAGACAATTGAAGAAGAAGAAGCACATTCCGAGTAGGTGGAAGATCTCCGGTTAGAACATGGCGAAAGGAATCGGGCAGCATCATGTTAGATTGCTCGAAGAACTAAAGACATCCAGCCATCACAGTTGTCCGACTAACGTGCAAAGGCAAAGGGGTAAGCAATAACATTAATTGCACCATTGGAAAGAAGAGAGGCGAGCGATGAGACACCATATCAATCGCATTCAACACCCCTCTCGATCCATAGACATTGCAGCGACGTGGACAACAATGCCTTGACTGATGATGATGGTGACGTCGGAGAGTTGGTCTCGTCTACACAATTTGAGAGTGGTGATGGACTAAGGAGTCATATTTTACACCTCATCCAAGATTAAGATCATGGTGCTCAATAAGGTACTGATCAAGTTTATACACAAGGGGAAGAGGAAGGCGGTGGATAATTTTGAGTAAATGCGGCATAACACGATGTAAACACGAGTGAAGCTCATCGTATTGATAGCTATTGTATCATGGAGAATCTTATGACCAACCATAGTATGGTGATAGTTGGTCATACTTCTTGAGTATAGTAATCAATTTTATGATATGGAGCGATGAATCGATGACAAAAGTAAAGTTCTATTTTCTTCATGCTCACAATACATGCCATAATTGTTCTTGCCTCAAGAGCTATCTCAAACACGTGGTTTTACGATGATTAAACTACGATCATCACCATATTGATGCATCAATGGCATATGGTGTATTAGTATACTATATCGTAGGATCAATTTCAGTTGGGTTTGACATATTAAATTGATGTACATATACATATGATCGAGGATCGATCCATCATCGGTGGAGTCCTATCGTTCTTTTTGTGATAGAACCAGGTATATCCATCAATTGACTATTTGATTCATTTAAATCTTAAAGTTTAAATTATTTAAAAAATAATCTAATAATTCAAATCATTTCTTTGTAGATAATTCAATATTTACGGAAGACGATATGGAACGTATTATAAAGTTACTCCTCAAAGTCTGAAAAAGATATATCACTATTCATTCCTAATTTAGATTATTTTTGCTAAATTATACTAAATTTATATTTATTTTCAACCTAAAAACTCTAATATGATTTTTTTATTTTTCAAGAATTTTTAGAGCTATTTTCAGTAATTTTAATGTACCATCGGTATGCCCCGTTGTACCAACATACGGTATGTCAATATGCCTCGGTATGTACTGTATCAATGGTTAGTCGGTATATAAATCGGTAAGATGAACCTTGTTTAAAATGAGTTCCGAATCATTTAATTATTTCTTCATAAGGTTATTGTGTAATAAGCTCTTATTAATTTCTGCTTCAAGGTTTCTATTTTCCATCTCATGGCTTTTTCATTAATTCTTACTGATTAAAAAATTTGGGTTTTCAAAATTTGGAATTCACATCCATTTGAATTTTTCATGCAGAAAATAAAGAAGAAGATGGAAGTTACCCGTGACCAGCTGGCGGAGGCATTATATCAGAAGGGATTAGCTCTTGCAGATGCAGAGTCTTCTGAGGTATTATGATTCTTTAGTTATCATTTCCTGACCTTATTAAACAGGATGTTTCTTTGTATTGTTTCTTTTTAAAATAAGCTATGCTGCAGTCTTGCTTTATAATATTAACTGAAAATGGAGTTTCATTGTTTGTGATTTTCTTAAAATATACATAGTCCTGTAAAGAAGCTCAAATAATCTGAACTTATGCATATTTACCAAGAATCATAGCTTAACCTTAATGTCCTTATTATCTTTTTTATTCATTATTTTTGGGTAAAAAACATGTTCAGTATTCTTGGATCTTATAATAATTCATTGTTAATATTTAATTATAAAGAGCATGTCTTTTGCACTACATTCTATTTCTTGCATCTCTTTTTGTACTTATTTTCTGAGTCATCATGTTTAAATTTTAATTAATTGTATGGTGTTATTGTTTGCTATTGCAATCATCATTTTTTTTATTCTTGGTGAGCCTAGAAAACCAATCTGAACCTTGGATAAGTGTTTTACAGACAGCTTAATAGTTCACATTCTTGAGAGTATAATTTTGTATTTTAGCAAAAATTTGTCAAAGCGATATACCTTTGGTCAGCTTCAGCTGTACTGCACTCCATGACAGCATAAAAGCCTGGTTCAAGTTTTCTTACTACATTAATGATACAAGATGATAGTGGTTTGCCCTGTGTGTCAAGTGCATTGAAAGGTGTCCATGTAATGTGGGCCTTGGAGGTTAATTTGAATTGAAAGGTTATCATGAGAAGTTGTCTTTACTCTTTGGCAATTGAAGTCAGACGACCATAGAAATTGTTTGGCATGTGCAAGCATATGCCTTTTGACATTGGCTTTATTCATATCTGGTAATTTTTGAATTCTAAAAGAAAATTTAGCAATAAAAATTTGATTTTAATGAACCAGTGATGTTTGGTACAATTGGGGATCCTCTCTAGTTACATGTTGAATTATAAAACACATCTTTCAGGATTCTTTCTATGATTTTGTTTTCTTATTTTGTTGACTAGCAATTTATACAATAGGTATGTGCTTGTACATCCTGCTGGTCAATGACATTTATAATTTATATGGAACAATATTTTGCCTGTCTTAAATTTTTTTTTTTAATCTTGAATCCCTATTTCTCTGCTGTTTCCTTGAATATTATATCTGTTATCAATCAGTTGTTGACCTTTTTCTTCATTGTTGACTCACTAAATCCAATCCCTTGAAATAAGTGGCATGATCCATCCAAGGACTGTTTAGTACTCCATGATGTAAGAGAATAAATATTGAATGGCACAATTCCACTGTGTTTAGGATCTTATAGTTCAGATATCAATTTTCTATTGGACCAGCCAACAAAAGTATTAAATAAATCTTTGCTATGCATCAAGGATTTCCCAATCATTGCAAAAGTAAAATCTATGATTGTAGGAACTTGACATTTCTAGGGTATCCTTTCATCCAATAGAGTTAGTGAATTGTACGTTTCCTCGACCATTGGCATGTTCAGTGTTAACTGTATGTTACTCCAATTGAGTTGGCAGTTGTGATTTTTTTCAACAAATAGGTAATCTTTTGAGTTGGCAATTGAGTTGGCATGTTCAGTGTTAATTTTTCGAACCATATGACCTAAAGCTTCCTATAACCGTACAATTTACTAAAATTAGTGATTGCTATTCTAGTTGTTGTATTTGTCCTTTCTGTCTGTTATGAGGTTGCATAGCTCATTGCTTTGCTGTTTGAAGCAAGAGTGACAAACCTGATGTCATTGTGTGGCCTGCTTGCACCAAACTATGATCTGTATCACCCCTCTCCTCTATCTTGATTACAACAAATCCATGATCTGTGGTACCTCTCTTCCTCTGCCACATTGACTTTTAAAAAGCTTTCCTGTGTTCGATGTGTCCTAAGTTATGCATGTTGGTTCCTATTGTATGTTCAGAGTTATTGTACTGTAAACTGAAAATTGTCATCTTCATTGCTTATGCTCAATCAGTTCCTTGTTCAGACCAATGATTTTGTGGACATTTGTTAAATACTTCAGATAAGTGTCCCTTATTTAGTAGTTATAATAGTTTTGATCTCTTAATATACTCGTACTTGATTAATACTTCTCAAGACTTCTCAAGTATGCTCTTTTGGTCTCATTAAGCTTTTAGGATTGCTTCCTTCTATACTAGTAAGTTAGGATGCTTAGATGACTGGCCTTGATACAATGGTTAAATTGCTCCAATGAAACCTGGAAGACTAAGTTTTGATTCTCGGAAACAACCTTTCTAATATAGAGAGGTCTGTGTATATTAATCATCCTCAAAGCCCACATTGGCAGGAGTTTTGTGCATTTTCTTTTCTTATATATTAGTTAGAATGCTTGCTTTATTACTCACTGTATCATTACTTATTAATAGGATTACCAATCTAGTTTACCACCCTCAAGCTTGCAAATTGAGTGAAATAAAACCTAAATAGAAATTTCTGTTGCTGTATTCCTTGTAAGTTTATACTACTTTTTTTTTCTCAGAACTTGTTGTTTTGGCATATATGTGCTATGTCATTATCATTTCTATATTGGTTCGTCTTTTTTACCATCTCGAGTTGGGTTCAAGGAGAATGGTTACTACGAGTGCTCAGGTTATAGCCAATTGAGACCACTTGTTTTCTTAAATATATTTTTATTTAATTCAGGTTGATCAGCCTGTGGTGACATCTGTAGCTGTGAGTGGCACAGACTTTGATGTGCCAAGTGATGAACCTGACATTTTTGAAGAAACATTTAAAGAGTTGAAGAAGTGGGTGGACATCAAATCCACAAAGTACTGCATGCTATTGGTGGTACGTGAGCGACGTTGTGGAAGGCTTGGAACTGCTTTAAAGGTATAATTTGTTGACTGTTCCACTTATTTTGTGTTTTTTTCTTGATAGTTTAATTCTTAAGGTGTATTCTAAACATCCACTTATTTGCTAAGAACCTAGAAATAGAAAGTGCAAAATGGGATTCTTAAAGAAGCCTGTGGTTTCCTTCTATCACGTTTTACTTTGTAGTTTGTTCAGAAAAGGGCTATAGAGAGGACCTAAGTGTTCCATGTGAACCTGGGATATGTTTTGGTAAGGTGCATCCACTGGAAAACAGTGCATCTGTCTATCTAGTGACCAGTAACATGTTCAGGCAGGCAGAGTGTCCGATATCAAATAGATCATGTTACAAGCCATGGAAAATTTGTAAATTTTGTAAATTTTTAACTATGACCATTAAGTATGTTTTGTCTCCTGCATCACTGTGATTCATCATTCTCTAAATGTTTATTTGTATGAAAATGTGTTTGTATAACATGCACGGTAAGTATATTGAAGTTGTCTCATTAACTTTGTATCGTATAGCTATTGGGAAAAGAAAGTATGTATGAAACGTAAATTTGGGCAATTAATTGGTCATTTATGAAGCCTTTTAGTGTTTTTTGTTTTTAACTTGTGCCTGCAGAACGGACAATATTCATTGAAGAACTTGTTATTGACCGTTCTTCTCATGTCCGTTTGAACTTTCTTGTTTTTCCTCAATTTCATAGAGGGGCAATACTGACCTATACCGCTTGTATCAGGCAGTACGTACCGGTTCGATAGAATATCGGTATACGGACCGTCCGCTATCGGTCGGTATGATTTTTTTAATAAAAATTATTTTCTAATAAAAATTATTTTTAATAAAAAATATTTTTAATAAAAAATTAATTTTTTTGTTTTTTTAAAGCTCGACGACGTCGCCGAAGCCTCGCAACGTCCCGAGGCTCGCGCGGCGTTCGACCTCAAAGCCTCGGCGACATCGCGAGCTCCAATTGTTTAACGAAATTTTTTATACCTTTCGGGTGACATCGCCTCGGGAGCGACGTCGCCCGTTGACATCTCGAGCGGCGTTGCGAGGGCGACGTCATCGAGAGAATATATATATATATATATATATATATCTATAATATATATATAATATTTATAATTATAAATATATATTATATGCGTCGAAGCGTGCCGTTTACCGTCTGTACCATACCGAAAAAAGCGTTGAAACTACGTCTGATGCGATATTGCAGACCATAACATTGCACAAATAAGGTAGTTGTTTTAGAGTTATTTGCACCTTGACATAATTTGCTTTTGGAACTTCAATAGATCTAATTTGCATTGGTTAATAATTTATCTCCAACTGGAGAGGATTTGTGTCAGATTGACAGCCTGACATAATTTGCTTATGGAACTTCAGTAGATCTTTGATTATTAGTTTTATGAAACATATTTTAGCTCTACAAAGTTGTTGCAAACACATTTTTTAGCTCTCCACTGTGTTTATCAGAATAACAATCATTCTGGTCAACAATTAGCCTATGAGACATTGTCCAGCTTCACAAGGATGATATAAGGAGATCTTTTGTCCCATAGCTCGCATTATGTCAATTTATACCCCCTATGTTCCTAGACGAGGCACTAGTTGAAATAAATATATGGCTAAATGATGAGTTTTATTTGACCCCTGGACTTCAATTTGTCTTGGTTGAAAAGCTCAAACTTTACTCTGATTCAATATATTATTGCAGTTAGTTTACATCAATGGGTATTGAGGGAAGCATGGTATGCCGTCAGTCTTTTAATATTATGCAATTGTCAGCAATGAATTGGGACTAACAATAAGGCTTGTGGATCTGCATTATCATTTAGATAAAAAGACCAATTTGAAATTTGATGTTTGAGATGAAACAAATGCAACACATAATTGGTGTTTAGGTATTCATTATGATTGGTATCTTCATGTCAAAGTCATTAAGCATGGAACTCCTGTATGGTAGTTACTGTTGGACATCTAATAGGGAAGAATAATTGCTAGGTACAAGAAGGTTTATGCTCTACATAACATATATAGTTTTATTTTTAAAGATGCCGCTCTTTGCTGGCAGCATGTAATATGCCTGCCAGCATTTAGATCCTTGCTTTGAGGATGTCTACTTTAATTGCCCCGCAGACTGGGAGTTTCTTTAAGCAAATAGAAACAGATTGATGAAGCATTCTTGAGTACAGATTGATGAAGCAAGTGTAGGTCATATGGTTCTTTTGTTTGCTTAATATGATCTCAGAACTGTGGTTGTTTTATCTAGTTCTTTTTTCACATTTATTACCTTAAATTGGTTCATATAGGGTTGGAGTTCTATGATTAATTGCTTTAAGAGTCGTACAAAATGGTAATAGAGTTTTGTTTTCTGTTCCAATTGTATACTGAAAATTCTGATCATGCTCCCTAAACGTTATGTCAGTCAAGTTTGTGCCAGTTAACTGCTTGTTGATTAATTCTTGATATGGATGGATTCTTTAATGTGATGTCATGTGATAGCTCCTTGTAACTCAATTCGTAAGTTGCTTTAAATAGAAATTGTAACTCAATTTTAAGTCACGTTAAATAGAAAGGATTTGTGGACAAACACTGTACGAACTATAAACTGATTTTTTTCTGATGGAACTAGTGGAAAGTTTTAGGTCTCTTTTCTCAAGTTTTTATCCCAACTGTGCTGCTATCGGCCAAAGTATGGTATATTATATTTAAGTGATTTCTAATGATTTGACCACAATTGGCCACTACTTTTTGTATGTAGTTTAGGATGATGTACGAAAAATTGATCAGGTGTAATCATTTATAATGTTTGCTGCAGATCATGTTTGCTGAACTTGTTGCATAGATAAACTGTAGATCAGAATTGGCTCATAATTATTCTTGTGAATCAAATAATATTTAGTTTGCAGATTTACAAATGAGCTAGATTAACACGATGATTATGTGGAGCTTTTCAGGTTCTAACTGATATGATCGAGAGGCAGAACCACCAAAGAAAAAGCTTTATGATCTGAAGATTCAATTACTTGATCAGATTGGATGGACACATGTGGTTGTTTATGAGAGGCAATGGATGCACGTCCGTTTTCCTACAAGTTTCCCTCTTTTCTGATTCTGATATCGATTTCATATTATTGATTGTTCTCTTAATAAGTATTGTCTTTTCATTTATTCCCTTGCCTCATGTATCAGCTTTGCAATACCCACCGAGAGTGACCGACACAGCAGAGTAGATTCTATTTGTGTCATGTTATGTTAATTTAACTTCATTTAGAGGTTGGACTAGATTATAAAGCAATGTGTTTTTAGTATTCTGTTTGATTACTTATGGTAAGCCATATTTCATGCCAAATGAAGCTGAATCATCAGCCATGTTGACATGACAATTTCTTCTTATGCAATATATATTTGTGAATCGCTGCCAGGCATAGTGTTCTTCATTGGCTAACTGATATGTATTACCTTTGGAAAGCTACCATAATGATTGCACAGATAAACCTCTTATGTCTTTAACATGCGTATGGAAATGATGTGTGGAGTTCATTTGGACTTGCATTATCCAGAAGATACTAAGGTTACATCATCAAGTGATATAAATAATTTATTATTCAGAGCAATGACCTTAATTGATTAGGTGATACAGATTGCCTACGGAAAGCATTTGGTACCAAAAGCATTTGGTATAATAATGATTGCGCCTATAAACCTCCTATCTGTCTTTACTGGGTGTTGAAATGACGTGTGGAATTCATTTGAACCTGCATTATCCAGAAAATACTAAGTTTTCTTTGTATTGAATCAGACGATCATTCTCCGCAGTGGTCAGCATAAATGTTTCAATTCCTTCCATAAAGTTTTCATTAAAGAACAAACCAACATAAAAGACCATAGAGGGCCGGTGCATACTTCTGTGGATCTTTTGGTATGCTTACTCTCCCATTGTTTTCTAGGCAATCCCACACAATTATTTGAAGTTGAAATGAGTCAAATACAAGACCGTATCCTTCAAATTATCCTGAGCGGCAACAGGAGACACATCACAAACAGCCGGCATCCGATGGTGCATGTTCGAAGGGGATTGTTGGAGGCACCTCCCTGCAGACAAGACAGTAAATATATACAAATAACAAAAAATTGGAAGTTTGAACCATCTAGAATCGGCCATGAGCTGCGCGAATCTTTTGTTGTGAGATCGATTAAACAATGTTGATGAGACAACATAATAAATATGTAAATGTTGATGATAATTTCTTTTATTAAGACCAGCTTTTGTATCCGACAACACAACATAAACCGTATGCACACGCAACCGTCGTCTTTACACTAGACGTATGTTGCAACCCAAATCGAATACAGTGTCCCGACATTAACAAGGAAGCAGTGTATGATTGAGTTGACCGACGACTCTGTGGATTTGAATGTTTATGGGTGGGTGTACTCTATTCTCGATTCAAGCGCTTTCGTATAGGTATTCCAAACAGGCTCCCTTCTACCAATTTATTTTTGGCATGGATTCTCGTGACCCCTCCAATACCTAAATAAGATGACATTGGTGTGTCAGATTGTGTTGGAAGTTTCTTCCAATCATCAAGGCATGGTTTGCATCTGGCCTAAGTGAAGGAATCCTATCCATGAAGTGTCTGGAAAATTAAAGTCAATATCAGGCCAGATGTCTTCCTAACATCGAGGCATGGTTTGCATCTGGCACATCGACTGTTGAGTTTTAAGAACCAACAGTTCCTTTACCTGATTTGATGGTATCAAGTTGTCACACGTGGAATCACAAGGATACGGGCAATCAACTTCCTTGGCCGTCCCTCTGTCAAAGTACCAATCACCAACAGCCTCTGCAATGGTCTGAGGAAGAAGAGCACAGGTTATTCTCGGCAACGCTCGGAGGGATCTCTAAGAAAAATACCTTGCTGCATTTATTTAGTTGCAGCGAAGGCCATCAGTATCTTTTAGGACGCGGAAGCAAATTTACCTTGTTGTGCAGTCTTGGAGAATCGCCAAACCATGCTTCTTGCACTTCACTCTGGCAATGCGTAAAGCAGGAGTTTAAGAACATCCCACCGTTTTGTGATCCTTCAAATGATTCGAGAGCTTTGAGCATCTCATTCCTGAAACCTGAAACCAAGCGATGGCAGTGTTGGTGTTACCGCATCGATTCATCGAGGAAATTTTATCCGGTAATCAAAACTTTCATGCGTAGAACAATGCGAAGTTCGAAAGCGATGATGCAAATTGTCAAGTACAGAATTCATGTTTAACCTGAGAGGTTCAGAATTCTATGTCCGAAGAGAAAGCAGAAGGGAGCGTTCACCTTGCAGAATAGCTGTTTGGATTGGGCTGCACGCCAATGGATTTAGCTTGCAGCGGTTCCAGCGTCCTCGCGGATCAGCAGATGGCGGCACAAATATATGATGGAACTGCTCGGCGTAGAGTCTCGGATGAGCGATCGAAATCGAGGTGTCCGAATGACAACATCACGTAGGAGGAAGCATGAGATGCAGAAGCGGATGACGCAGACTTGCCTGGTATACATCGTAAGCTGAGTTCAAGATGAAGTATGGTGTTCTGATGTAGCTCAATGCATGCTGTGGAAGAAACACTGCGCAACAGCGTCATCATCGGCGTCAGAACTTTCTTCACTTCATTCAAACTATCAACACTCGGGGAGTCGAGAGAATTTTGGGACCTGATAGGCAGAAAGGCCATACGAAGATGTGCAATTTGGATTCAAATTCTTCTGCACTCCCTGCGGCACAACATCCAGTTTTTGCAAACCTAAATGTCAAAGAAAGACCAAACAGCAGCAGAAATCTGACCTGCAGACTGACAAGGCTACCGAAGAAGGATCTTATGGTGTACTCTCCCGATACATCTCTCCTGCCAATCCAAGAACTGGAAACATTAGTGAAGAGCATCATCCAAATCACACATGAATCGGGTTACAAATGGCGGTATTACACATCGAGGAAGAACCCGGCGTCGCTTAGGCATTTGACGGTGGCCGTCTCTGGTACGAACGTGGTGAGATCATCGCAGTGAAGAAATGTAGCTAAACCCCCAGCGGAACAGCCTGAAAGCAATACCTACGGATTGGAATCAATGGACAACATGAACAAAAGCACGATGGTCTGCCTGAATTGTAGGCGCAGAGTCACATGGATCGTCGTTCTTGATTTGAACTACAAAGACATTGATTTCTTGCACAGACATGAAGAGTTACAGAATCGGAACATGGAATTTGCTTTCTCAAGGCAAAAAAGTTAGTAACTGGTTCTTACCTTGTCTGCCTGGATCAAGCCTTTCGGGAGCAGATCAAGAACAATAGCTCTCCATATCCTTTGCCCTCTGAAGTAAGAGCAGTCGTCTGCTCGTCAATGGAAGAAAGCACATGAATCACCGTTGTGCACACAGAGGATCTCCCAACACGATCACACAAGGACAAAGCAAGCTTAGCATGAGACAAAGGAGCCGAGTCAAGATGGGTTACGCTGTCGAGCAACTCCGAGTCGCCACCAAAGGAGGCGCCATCGCAGTAGCGAAGCTTCACTCAGTTCCAGTCGTAGAAGTCTACCAAAGGAAGAGAAGAAGAGGTTTCGGTCACTCGATCGAGAGGTAATGTCGGAAACAACAGCAGCTGCGTGTTTCGACGATGGAAGGAAGAGGGCGGAAGACGGGGGTTGGCGGTGGAGTCGTTGCTTAGGATCCCGGAGAACACCTCCAGCTTGTTCATGTACCGGGTTGACCCCCGTCGCGTCTTTGACCGCGCCGCGCACGACGCCACGTCATTGCACCACCCTCCTCCCTCCAAATTCAAACGTAACATTACATAGTCAATCATCTTCGTATTTGTACCAAAAGCATGTCAACGGGCTTACGTGATGAAAACTTTGACCATCGATAACAAAGATCGAAACTTTATTACCATTAATGGTTTTAGAAATTCCGACTATAATTAAAAACAAATCTAAGAATATTTGGGTGGTTTGCAGTTTATTTTTTTATAAAAAAATCAAATGAATTACTGCAATTTAAAAGACAATATATGCTATTTTCTCTGGATTTCTGAGGATTATAAATGCATTTTAATCATCAGAAAGACGAGAAATATTGCGGACTGCTCAAAGTGTACATGTCAGAGTGTTTGCAGAGAGGATCGGACGATTCAGTTGACAATTAAGTCAAATGCATGATGCAAAGAAAACATGGAGGTGTTGACCTTTACCTCGAACTGCAGCAGCCAGTTGCGAGCGCCGCCGCCGAGCCCTCCGTGGAGGTGGTAAGCCGGTGGGCTCCCGTCCAGGCACACTGCATCAATCAATCGACAGTATCATTCAATGCCGGTGTGCTGTCAAACATTTTTGTGCTGGGCCAGTGTTGGATCTCTCTCTCGTTCAAAGGACCACCGTCGGCAGTCAAATAATTGAAGTGCAGCGGCGAGAGAGAGAGAGAGAGAGAGAGAGAGAGAGAGAGAGAGAGGAAGGAGACTATCCTGCTCCGGTGGAACCTGCGTGGGGGACAAGAGTCATGGCCACTAGCAGCCTCTTCTCCTCCTTCACCTCGAGGCAGTGGATGCTCCTCCATGGAGTTACTCCCATCATCATCACCACCGCCCAGAGTGCACTCATCATCATGTACGCTCAAGGGAAAAAAGAAGGGTCAATCGAGGAGAAGGGGGAAGACAAAGCAGATGGCGGCACAGAGAGAAGAGAAGAGGAGAAGCTTGGAGGTGTGCATCCTCCTCACGGATCGAATTCCACAAGTTGCTCACTCACTTGGAGGAGAGTTAGAGAGGGAAGGAAACGATTCCCAAAGAATTGAAATCGAATCCAGCAAAGGGAGGAAAAGGAGAAAAAGTTGAACTTGACTGCCTTATTGGGGACCGGAGAGAGAGAGAGAGAGAGAGAGAGAGAGAGAGAGAGAGAGAGAGAAGAAGAAGAAGAAGAGAGAAGAAGAAGAAAGATTGATGGAAGAGATGGCTGGCCTCAGCGCCCACCGAATCCACCAGCAGCAGGTTTGCGGATGCGGATTGAGATATCGGATTTCCAATATTGTAGCCGTCGTTAAGGGTGAGAAGGGATGGTTCAGTAAGCGGGTTGAGGATGCGTGGAGCGAGACAGGACCCGGATCCGTTACTGGGACCCTTCGCGGAATAAAAGAACGTGGCGGACGCAGCAACTGACTGGTAGGTGGATGGGTGACGCCAAGTGGGCCCGACGGCGATTTCGCCATCAGAACCGTCCCGTTTAATGTCCTTTTATGGACCTCTCGGCCACGGGCGGCTTCAACTAAACAAAAATTATACGATGGCCTTTGCACGAGATCTAACGCTCCTAACGCGATGGAAAGCCGGGACGGCAGTGTCGTAATCCTATAATTTTTTCTATAAAAATAAAATTTTAGAAATTTTTTATATAATATTTTATTATATAATTTAGTCCATAATTAATCTATTCATAGGATATTAATAACATGACTTAATCTATAACCAATCCACTTGTAGGACATTCAATAGATTCAACTACTTCTTAAAAATTTATAATGTTTTAATCAATCCAAATAATATAAATATACAAAATAATATCAATGCAAAGTAATCTTAATAGATTAACTATATCATTCAATGAGTAATTAATCCATCATATTTTTTGCTTGTGTGATTCTAAAATATTAAGAGATAATTATATGAGCAAACCATAGCTCCATAAGCATCATAACTTATTTACTAATAAAAAATTATTATAAATAATTATTTAAAAAATAATATTTTTTATACATTTAACATATGCTTTAAATACAGGAAGTTCAAATACTTTTTTTATGCTCATATAATTTATAAAAATTTAAACCTTATATACATTTCAAAATTATAACTTATTAATATAAAATATTTGAATACCAAATCGTTTATCAAACTTGTAAAACATCAATTTCTCATACATTTTATATTATGATTTTGTTGAATCTCGGATTTTGATGATGAAATCAATTGATTATGTTTTGTGATCTAACTACGGTTTAAGTAACGCATGACTATTCTCGATCAAGATTAGACAATTGAAACAAGAAGAATCGATGATGCGCGAGGAAAATATATCTGAAGATTGGACGTCGAGCTAAAGATTGGTCGTCATATTAGCAGAAAGCTTCGAACAAAGAATTTAGGCATCGAGTCAAAAAGAACGGAGTTGTGCCATAGAGATTAGAGTAATAGAGGACAACTACCGATTGGGCAACAGGCCGCAAGAGAGGACGATGCATCGAAGAATCAAACGAAGCGTCGATGGACTAATGACATGTCGGGCAATAAATTTGATTCGCTTTGTAATAATTGTCTAAATCAAAATAGGATTAGGTTTAATTGGGTTGAAATTGGGCCAACTCAGTTAAGGGGCCAACTAGGCTTGAATCAGGGTTGTGTTGGGCCGAATGAAAGGCCCAAACAGTGCCTTGGTGCCACGTCGAGTGGTGGCACCACCGAGTGATGATGGGCGCTTGAAGGCTCGGCCTCGAGGTTGAGCTTAGGTGATGGTACCGCCCAATACATTGATGGTCTAGTATGCCAAAGCAATGGTACCACTTAATGACAAAAAGCTTCAGTAGTAGTACCACCTAACACTGTCGGTGGTATCACCCAAAACTGACGGTGGTATCGCCAGCATCCGAAAGACCCGATATGAGATTGGTTTTGGCTACCCAAATAGACCCGATGAGATTGGTTTTAGCTCTAAGTTTGAATCCATTTGGAGCCTATAAATACCCCTCCATCCTAGTTAGAAAATATAAGCACAAAGAACTTAAAAGTGAGAAAATGCTATAGAAATCATTTGAGAGATTCCCTCCTCTACTTCTAAGTTTAGAATTCTTTTAGAGAGGAGTGAGTGCTTGTAAAAGTTCTCTCCTAAGCCTGTCGAAAGAAGAAAGCGTTGTAGGGATAGTTGATCTTCACCTGTTAGAAAGAAGATCGTTAGTGAAAGCCGGTGGCTTTGAGTTAAGAGGAATTGAGAGTGGACGTATGCTAGATGACCAAACCACTATAAAATTTGGTTTGCATTTACTTTACACTTTTCATTCATTCTGTAAATCATTTCACTTTACTGCAATCACTTAGATTCTTCTATATTCACTTACGAATTTTTTTAAATTAAAGCGTAATCAAAATTGATTTTTATCATACAAAGTTTTTCGAAATCGCATGAATTTGACTTTTTAACCACTGCACTAATTCACCCCCCCTCTTAGTGCCATTTTTTATCCTAACAATTGGTATTAGAGCCATGGTATTTCTCGTTTGGATTTATACTCAAAAGAAATAGCTTTTTTCGAATTTCATGATGGATTTTCTATCGTTCGTCCTCCCATGTTCAATGGGACGGACTATACTTATTGAAAAATTCGAATGAGAGTTTTCTTACTTTCTTTGGATTTAGATTTATGGAACATCGTTGAAAATGATTTTCAAGATCCCTCTAAACCTAGGAATGAATTTGAGAAAAAATCGTTTTCGTTAAATGCAAAGGCTATGAATGCCTAGTTTTGTGTATTGGATAAAAATGAGTTTAATCAGATTTTGATTTGCGAAATGACTTTCGACATTTGGCATACACTTGAAATCACACACGAAGGCACTAGTAGAGTTAAGGATTCTAAGATAAATCTTTTGATGCATGATTTTGAACTTTTTCGAATGGCACCAAGTGAAACTATTGGTGACATGTACACCCGTTTCACGGATGTCGTCAATAGTTTGAAAAGTCTTGATAAATATTTTTCTAATTTCAAACTTATAAACAAGATTTTAAGATCCTTTCTAAAAGTTGGGATCCGAAAGTAATCGCTATTTAAGAGGTAAAATATTTAAACAAGTTTTCATTGGAAGAACTTATCGGGTCATTAATGACCTATGAAATGATATGCTTAGAACATGATGAACTTGGGAACCACGTTTCAAATAACATGAAGGATTTGAGACTTCGAATTATAGAAGACCACTCCAACGAAAGCTTAAGTGATGATGACCTTGAATTCATAACAATGAAATTTAAAAGTTTATAAAATAAGAACCAAAGAATAAAATGAACTCAATCCAAACACAATTACTTGCTATGAATGCAAGAAATCGAGGCCACAAAAGAAGAAGAATACACTCAAGGATGAATCAAGTGATGAAGTTGCGAATTGTGCTTTGACGACTTTCGACAATGAGGTAAGCAACTCAACCAATTCCTCTTTACTTTATTATGAAATTATTTGATCTTTTCATGAGTATCTTGATTTAGTTTGTAGAAAATAATTTTTTTATAAAAAATATATCATACTTTTCTTTCTAGTGTTTTTGAAAAATTAAAAAGTTGATCATGAAAACTATATGTTTTATCATAAAAAAACAAAATGTTGATCTAATGCTTATACATCAAATTAGATTAAATCTTTATATGCCTTAAGAAGCATTTAGCTTGATGATTTTCGTATCGCTTTTCTGTTTCAAACATAATGCTTGGCTTTTGTATGAAAAATTTGAATATACCTTATGAAATCATGTTTGATAATGATATATCATGCTTAATGATTTTATATTATTGTATCATTCATGAGGATTTAAAGTTACAATGATTTGAAATCCTATGTTTTGGAATAATACGTTTTTGGTCTTAATCGTTTTTATAATGAAATTTTTTTTGAAATGATGTGTTATATTTTTTGCCTTGATGATCTTTATGATGAAGTTTGTCTTTCACTCTTTTATATTGATGCTTATTTTATTTAGCATTAAAGGCAAAGACATGCTTATAAGAAGTAAATTACATGAATTGAAACAACTAAAAAGAGGAAAGCATTTTTAAAATTTTTTCTCTTTTCGATTTTTCAACATGTGATTCTTAGTGATGAATATATTTTATGAATCTTGTAAACTATGATAGTGATTTTGATGATTCGAATTTGAATGAGCTTTATCGAAATCTTTTTTCACTATGATTCCTTCTTTTTATCATTTACTAAAGAGGAAAACAATCCAATTCATGATCTCGATTTCTCGACATTTGATATTTGAGATTTTTCTTGTAAATCGAGATCTTTTATTTGATCTCTTAAGTTTCTTGTGCTATTTATAAAGAAGAGACATATCAAAGTGAATCATTATATTTATTTCTCGATACTTAATACTTATGGTTCTTTTTTATCTTTGATCTCATAAGATTTCCTCTTGTTATTTGCTAAAAAGTAGATTTATCAAAATGATTCATGGACTTTTGGATTTATGACTTGATTTTTCATTCATTTATATGATGGTTGAAATATTTCTACCCTTGAATTCTTCCCCTCTCCTTTTATTTTTTCATTTAATGATAAAAAAGAAAAAGAAAATATGTTAGCATTGGTATTCATGACTTTGATGATTAAAACATTGTATGCTTAAATTGATTTTTCTTTTATATTTCAATACTCCTTTGTATACATGATGACTTGATGATTGAAATATTGATGTGAACTTTTAATATATCACTTGTCATGATTTAAAAATTGATATAAAGGAAAAATATTTATAACTTTCTTTTTGACAAAGACAAAGGAGGAGTTAGCTTGCTAGCTTGTGCATAATAAAAGAAAGAAATATTGCTAGCTAGAACATTGTAAATGAACCAAAATTGCTAACTTGCAAAGAAAGGCAAAGCTTGCATTTATCAAAAAGAGAAGAAAGAAATTGCAAAGTTGCACATTTTTCTTTAACCTGTTAGCTTGGATATTTAAAGTGATGTAAATTTTACAAAATTACTAGCTCATTACAAATAGAAAATTTACTAGCTTGTGATAATAAAAGAAAGAAATATTACTAGCTAGAACATTGTAAATGAACCAAAATTGCTAACTTGCAAAGAAAGGCAAAGCTTGCATTTCTCAAAAGAGAAGAAAGAAATTGCAAAGTTGCATATTTTTCTTTAACCTATTAGCTTGCATATTTAAAGTGTTGTAAATTTTACAAATTTGCTAACTCATTGCAAATAGAAAATTTACTAGCTTGCAAAGGCAAAACTTGCTTAAACTTATTAAAGAAGAAATAAAAGTTGGTAGCTTAGAATATCACAAAGAGAAGCAAAATGCTATCTTGCCTATCTTAAGAAACAAAAGTATAAAATTGTATATCTTTGAAACTTGCTATGCATGAATATTGTAAAGTGATAAAATTTCTAACTTGTATGTCGTATAACTTGTATATCCTTAAAACTTGCTAGATGCTACTTCTCCTTTTTGTTGATGACAAAGGGGGAGAAGTATGTTGATAAATGTTGATAATCATGCATGAATGTTGAAATTAAAATTATGTTTTTATATGATTTTTTAATGACATGTTGCTTGGATTTTTTTGAAATCCAAAGATTCTATCAATATGGCATATTGATAGGGGGAGTTTGTCTAAACTCCTTCATCAATTGATTGTCATCATAAAAAAGGGAGAGATTGTTGAATCTTAGATTTTGATGATAAAACCAATTGATTATGTTTTTTGATCTAACTATGTTTTAAGTGACAGGACTATTCTCGATTAGGATTAGATAATTAAAGCAGGAAGAATCGAATCTGCACTAGAGGAAAACATGTTAGTGTTGGAAAATCATGAAGTCGGCATCTCATGCGTAACGAAAAATAAAAACAAGATCGGATTTCCATAGTTACGTACTTGGTTGTCATGCGACTATTGGTGTGCAAAAATCGTAAATCCGAAAAATCCTTATGTATCATGTCAGAAGTGTTACCTGGGGAGATCGTATATCCCCGAAAATTCTAGATCTGATGAAGAGGATAAAGGAGCACTAGCGTACTCCTCTCTAGCGGTAATCCACATAGCGGACGCAGCAACGATGCTCCTCAGATCACCGTGGGATCTTTCTCCACATACACCACAAGGTTGCCGGAGCTAAGGAGGAAGAGAGGAGACTGATGAGAATAGGAGGATGACTATCAAGAGCTCTCAGCTTATGAACTAGGAGGTTCCTCCTATTTATAAAGGTGGAGGAAGCTTATCCTTAACAGATCTTGTTCACACTAGATCTCTCTCCAATTGGATCTCATTGGATCTTATCCATATGAACCAATTGGACCTTATCCAATTGGATCTTATCCAATCATTTAATTGGATCTCATCCAATTACCCAATTCGATCTCATCCACAGGATCCAAAACTTCGCAGATATCTCATATCTGCACCTCTACTCGTCACAACATTCACCTTATGTGTGTGTCCCTCTAGGCCCGATACCGAGCTGGCCATGAGTCGCTCCCTTGTCGAACTCCTTCTCGAGAACATTTGATATAGTGAATTATTATCTCCATAATAATTCACTCGACTCATCGACTATGGATGTACTAGGCCACTACACCATAGTCCCCAAACGGTACAGGGGGATCTAATCCATCGGACCTGTTTGTCCTCAGTTACCATGTATCTGTAGTTCCTCGTCCATTTAATATCCCAGAGACTGTATATTGGGAATGGTAAAGTCAAGCTCATACGGAATCCTATTCGAGTCTCGCTCTAATTGGATTCTCACGAAGAACTCCTTCTCTCTAAATCCGAACGACCCTGGCTAGAGATTTTGCTTGAGCGAGCACACGTCGGATATATCTCTCACGATATCGAGAGTGGATGATCATATATTGACACGCAATTACCTTTGTAAGATTGGCTACCATTCCTGAGAACCGACTATATCAGATCTGGAGCTCTCCAAACCTGTAAGTCCGACGTCAAAGAATGGAGTACTCAAATAAGGCATCTTTGGTGCCTCAAGTCTAAAGACCAGACACACTACTGAGACTACGGAGTCACTGTTTGACATTAGGTATCATTAACTATATAACATTATGTAAGCGGATTAATCAGTGAACTCATTCTCCAATGAGCACCTGCACTATACCTCTAGTGTCCCCACACAAGTGACTATGAGACCAATCGCCTCTATCATATAGACGAGTATATAGTGCACCAGTCTCTCCGGTTATCTCGATGTCCTCATCGAGTAACCTATGACCAGGATGATTTAGCATATGTGTTTAAAGGTATATCGATCTCATTATTGTGATCTCATCACGATCCGATTCCCATTGCATAGATCCATGGATATTACAATATTCATCGAGATAATGTAAGAAAATATCAATAATAATATGTGAAGAGATTGACGTAACATGTCATAGTTGCCATCACTCACGTGATTGGCTTGTAGGGCACCTACAACTAATAATCTCCCACTTGACCTAAAGCCAATCACCTACGTGTCTTGATCCCCATCATACTCCTATGACACTCAAATATAATCTAAGTCAACGGCTTTGTTAGTGGATCTGTAATGCTATCTTTAGATGGAACTCTTTCCATTGCTATATCTCCTTGGGCCACGATCTCTCTGATCAGTGGAATCTCCTCGAGAATGTGCTTAGACTTCTAATGAGACCTAGGTTCCTTTGCTTGAGCAATTACCCCATTGTTGTCACAATATAAGGTAATCGGCTCCTCACTGTTCGGCATGACTCCTAGATCTGTGATGAACTTCTTTATCTAGACTCCCTCCTTTGTTGCCTCTGCCATAACAATGTATTCTGCCTTTGTGGTCGAATCAGCAGTAGTATCTTCCTTGGAACTTTTCCAGCATACTGCTCCTCCTTTCAGGGTGAAGACATACCTTGAATTTGACTTGCTATTGTCAACATCGGACTAGAAACTCGAGTCTGTGTAGCCCTTAATCTAGAGACTACCTCCTCCATATACCAGTAAAAGATTCTTAGTCATTTTCAAGTACTCAAGGATACACTTTACTATCTTCCAGTGCTCCAAGCTTATATCTGCCTAATACCTGCTCGTGACACTCAGAGCATACACTATATCAGGCCTGGTACATATTATAGCATATATGATAGATCCTATCGCATAGGGTATCGTATCCATGTTTGCCATTTCTCTAGGAGTTTTAGAGGATATACTCCGAGAAATTCTATGTACCTAGATTAGGACAAGCCAAGCATCCTTTTTGATTTATTTTTATAAATCTGAATCCCTAAGATATATGATGCTTTTCCTAAGTCCTTCATGGAGAAGTGTCTAGATAGCTAAGCCTTCATTGTGAAGAGCATTCCTACATCATTCCCAATGATTAAGATGTCATCCACATATAACATTAAGAAGGTGATAGCACTCCCACTTACCTTCATATACACACAAGGCTCATCTTTGTGTTGGAAAATCCTTCAGGGGATCGACATCACATGCGCAGCGGAAGAACAAAAAATAAAACCCCAGATTTCTCGTAAAAATTTTTCATCGTTGTGCAAAGATCGGTGCATCAAAAACAAATCCGTAAAACTGCACGTGTAAAAGAAGATACCTAGGGAGATCGTATATCCCCGAATTCCTGCAGATCTATAGGAGAGGATGAAGGAGGTCAAGCGTCCTCCTCTCTAGCGGTATCCACACGGCAGGGATTACAACGATGCACCTCTCTCTAGGGAGAGGAGAACAGGAGGTGGCTACCAAAAGAAACCCTCAGCCTATAGAGCTTTGGTTTCCTCCTATTTATAAAGGCCCCCTGAAAACCCTAATGGATCTTTTGCCCTATTGGGTATTGGATCTCCATCCAATTACCCAAGCCTCTTGGATTAGTGGGTCTTTACCTAATAATCTCTTATTAGCAATTATTGGATCTTATCTCAAAATCCAATAATTCAAGGGCTTAATGGATATCCAATAAGATAGGGGTTCAGCGGATATCTCATATCCAACCTCTACTCATCGCAACACCTACCATATGTGTGTGACCCTCTAGGCCCAATATCGAGTGGGCCGTGAGTCATACTTGTCGAACTCTTCTAACTTAGTGAATTATTATCTCTATAATAACTCACCCAACTCATCGACTGCGGACGTGCCAGGCCACTACGCCGCGGCCCCCAAATGATACAGGGAAATCCAATCCTTTGGACCTATCTATCCTCAGTTATCATATAATCTTTCATCCATCTCTCTCCTCGAGTCTTACTCTTGTTGGATTCTCTCGGAGAACCCTTTCTCTCTCAATCCGAATAACCTTAGCCAAGGATTTGTTCGAGCAAGAATACATGGAATATTCCTCTCATGATACCGAGAGTGGATGATCCTCTATTGACATTTAATAGCCCTTGTAAGGTTAGCTACCACTCCTAATGACCGGCTGTACTAGATCTGGAACTTTCCAAACCTATAAGTCCGGTATCAAAGAGTGGAGTACTCATACAGGACATTCTTGGTGTCTCAAGTTTAAGGACCCGATACACTATTGGGACTACGGAATCGTTGTCTGATGTGAGGTATCAATAACCATCCAACATTCCGTAGGCGGATCAATCAGTGAACTCATTCTCCAATGAGCACTTGCACTGTAACCTTAGTATCCCCACATGAGTAGCTATGAGACTAGCTACCTCCATCATATGAACGGGTATATAGCACACTAGTCTATCCAGTTATCTCGATATTCTTCTTGAGCAACCTATGACCAGGATAATTTAGGGTTTGTGTTTAAAAGTGAATCGATCTCATTATCGTGATCTCATCACGATCCGATTCCCATTGCGCAAATCTAAGGACATCAAAGTATATGCAACACGCAAAATAAAGTGATAAAATAGCTAATAATAAGCAAAGAGATAAAGTGCATATTAAGTCACAAGTGCTATCACTCATGTGATTGGCTCAGGGGCACATATGACCAGCACTTCATTCTTAACGAAGTCATAAGATCTGATCGCCTCATCAAATCTTATGTTCTAACTTCGGAAAGCTTACTTTAGTCCATAAATGGACTTAAGCAATCTGCACACTTTATCTGGACTGTGCTTGGACATGAATCTCTTAGGCTGTATCATATACACTTTCTTTTTTAGGTTGCCATTGAGTAATGCAGTTTTCACGTCCATTTGCCAGATCTCATAATCATAATGTGCTGCAATAACTAATAGAATTCGGATAGATTTCAGCATAGCTATGGGTGCAAAAGTTTTGTCATAGTCAACACCTTACCTCTGACGATACCCCTGAGCCACTAGCCTTGCCTTATAGGTCTTCACCTTATTGGAAATCCTTCAGGAGCGACATCACATGTGCGCGGAAGAACAAAAATAAAACACCCTAGATTTCCGTAGAAAGTTTAGTCATCATGCGAAGATCGGTGCGTCAAAACAAATCCGTGAAAACTGCATGTGTAAAAGAAAGATACCTAGGGAGATCGTATATCCCTAAATCCTTGCAGATCTGTAGGAGAGGATGAAGGGGGTCAAGTGTCCTCCTCTCTAGCGGTATCCACACGGCAGGGATTGCAATGATGCACCTCTCTCTCTAGGGAGAGGAGAACAGGAGGTGGCTACCAAAAGAAAACCCTCAACCTATAGAGCTTTGGTTCCCTCCTATTTATAGAGACCCCCTAAAGACCCTTATGGATTTTTTGCCCTATTGGGTATTGGATCTCCATCCAATTACCCAAGACTCTTGAATTAGAGGGTTTCTACCCAATAATCTCTTATTAGCAATTATTGGATCTCATCTCGGATCTAATAATTGGGGGCTTAATTGATATCTATTAAGATAGGGGGTTCAACGGATATCTCATATCCGAACCTCTATTCGTCGCAACACCTACCATATGTGTGTGACCCTCTAGGCCCGATATCGAAATGACTATGAGTCATACTTGTCAGAACTCTTTCCAACTTAGTAAATTATTATCTCTATGATAATTCACTCGACTCATCGACTGCAAACGTACCAGGCCACTACGCCGCCCCTAGACGATATAGGGGAATCTAATCCTTTGGACCTATCTATCCTTAGTTACCATATATCTATAGTCCCTCATCCATCCAATATCCCAGAGACCCTATACCGGGCATGGTGCTGTCAGGCCCATACGGTCTCTCCTCGAGTCTTGCTCTAATCGATTCTCCCGGAGAACTCTTTCTCTCTCAATCCGAATGACCTTGGCCAAGGATTTATTCGAGCAAGAACACATGGGATATTCCTCTCATGATACCGAGAGCGGATGATCCTCTATTAACACTCAATAGCCCTCGTAAGGTTGGCTACCACTCCCAATGACCGACTGTACTAGATCTGGAACTTTCCAAACCTATAAGTTCGGTATCAAAGAGTGGAGTACTCATACAGGACATTTTTGGTGTCTCAAGTCTAATGACCAGATATACTACTGCGACTATGGAAGCGCTGTCTAACATGAGGTATCAATGACCATCCAGCATTCCGTAGGCAGATCAATCAGTGAACTCATTCCCCAATGAGCACCTGCACTATACCCTTAGTGTCCCCACACGAGTAGCTATGAGACTAGCCACCTCCATCATATGGATGGATATACAGCACACTAGTCTATTCGGTTATTTCGATGTCTTTCATGAGTAACCTATGACCAGGATAATTTAGGGTCTGTGTTTAAAGGTGAATCGATCTCATTATCGTGATCTCATCACGATTCGATTCCTATTACACAGATCCAAGGACATCACAATATATGCAACACGCAAGATAAAGTGATAAAATGCTCAATAATATGCAAAGAGAAAAAGTGCATATCAAGTCACAAGTGCTATCACTCATGTGATTGGCTTGCAGGGCACATATGACTAGCAATCTCCCACTTGACCTAAAGCTAATCACCAACATGTCTGATCCCCATCAGACCTCTGTGATGCTCAAAGACAATCTGAGTCAATGTGTTAGAACCCTTGCGGATTCTAAGCTTGGGGTTGATCTCTATAGGGGATCGGCCTCCTTGGAACTCTATAGGGGTTCCTTCCAAAGGTTGCTAAAAGATTGATCTATTCATTGATGAAAAGAGGATGAATACATGGCTATTTTTTACGTCTAAAGTGCAACAGTTTGAATGTAAAATATAAGTGGTTTATATTGAGAATTTTTTGACAAAACCAAGGGAAAAACCACTGTTAGGAAGTGTCAAAGCTGTCGTAAAAATTTCATAGAGATTTGGATCGAAAAAATGCAGTAGCAAGATTAAAAAGATAGTGCTATGCGGTTGAAATTCTGTAGTGCAACTTTCGTTGTAGAGATGAAAACTTTGCGACGAAAAGTTTATGCAGCAATATAGGAATGAATTTTTTGGATTTTTGGAATAAGGATAACTAAATTGTAGCAGCAGTAAGATAGATAACCAGAACTTGTTGCAATTCATGGGAAGATCAAAGGATGATCTGCAGTGGTGGAGATGTAGGTAGAATTCAGCGATGATCTTCTAAGTAATTGTGAGAATTGCTTTGGGTGGTTGTGGAGGACTGGTGGATAGCTGTGGAAGGGCAGCGAGATGCCAAGAACGCTGCTCTGATACTAAGTGTTAAAACCCTTGCGGATTCTAAGCTTGGGGTTGGTTGATCTCTATAGGATCGGCCTCCTTGGAACTCTATAGGGTTCCTTCCTCCAAGTTGTTGCTCAAAGGCTGCTAAAAGATTGATCTATTCATTGATGAAAAGAGGATGAATACATGGCTATTTATAGGGCTTCTAAACCAACTCATAATAGGACTCCTTACTTTAGTAGACTCCTATTTCTAATTAGGACTCTTTCTCTAATAGGACTCCTACTTCTAATAGGACTCTTTCTCTAATAGGACTCCTACTTCTAATAGGACTCTTTTCCTAATAGGACTCCTACTTCTAATAGAACTCTTTCTCTAATAGGACTCCTATTTCTAATAGGACTCCTTTTCTAAGAAGCAACCTAACCCTAACCTAGCCGGCCTCTTCACCTCTTTAATAGGGGTCGGCTAGATAGGATTTACATGAATGCCTTTATCAATGAAACTAAATTAGGACTCTCATAGCTAGAGTCCTAACAAACCTGTCCTCTTCAAATCAGCCTTGTCCTCGAGGCTGACGCTCCATGAATTCTGAGAATTTGATATTCAAGTCATCTTAGTTCTCCCAAGTGGCATCTTCTATTGGTAGGTTCGCCCACTGTATTAGCACTTCAATAGGGTGTCGTCGTCGTCGAGTCATGATTCGTCGATCAATAATGGCACTTGGTTGGATCTGGAGCTCTCCTTGAGTAGTCATATTTGGTAGATGGCTTTGGGCTATCTCGTTTTGTCCCAACTTGAGCTTCAAATACGACACATGGAAGACTAGATGGATTCGAGGGCTGGTAAGTCCAATATGTATGCTACTACTCCGATGTGCCCCAAAATCTAGTAGGATCCATAGAACTGAGGTAAAAGCTCATAGATGCTCTGGTCTTCGAATCATTTTGCCATTCCCTCCTCATATCCTTAGGAAAGTCGCTAGTTAAAAGTGAAATGACCGAAAATTTAGCTTGCTTAGGTAGCCGCGAAAGTGCATCTGTAACAACATTTTATATCCCCCTTTTGTATGTTATTTCATAATCATATCTAAGAAGCTTTGTTATCCATTTTTGTCACTCAGGGGAAGATATCTTCTGCTCCAAGAAATATTTTAGGCTTTTATGATTGGTCTTGATTTGAAAGCATCACCCGATCAAGTACAATCTCTATTTGACCATCGTATGCACAATTATAAGAATCTCCTTGTCGTAAATAGTCATCTTGAGATGGGAAGGAGATAACGTCTTACTGGTATAAGTGAGGGGGCGGCCATCTTTCATTAGTATAATACCAATTCTGACTCCGGAGGCATCGGCTTCAATAATAAAAGTCTTGCCAAAGTTGGGTAACGCTAGTACGGGCGTTGTTATCATTGCGACTTTAAGTTCGTCGAAGGCGGTGGTGGCTTTGTCCGACCATTGGAAAGCATCTCTTTTCAGTAAGGAAGTAAGGGGTGCACTGATCTTTCCATAGTTTTTCACGAACTTACGGTAGTAACTTGTTAAACCGAGAAAGTCGTGATTTTATGTTCCTCGGGGTTGGCCAGTTCTGCATTGCTTAAATTTTGAGGGGTCCACTGCCACCCCTTCCTCTGATATGATATGCCCAAGATATTCCACCTTTTATTGAAGAAAGTTACACTTTATTTTTCTGACAAAAAGAATATGTTCTCGTAAAATTATCAAAATAAGTCGTAAGTGCTGAAAATGACTTTCAAGAGAAGGGTGTAAATAAGGATATCGTTAAAGAAAACTAGCACAAACTTTTGAAGATAACTCTGGAAAATATCATTCATAAGGCTCTAGAAGGTGGAGGGAGCATTGGTGAGACCAAAGGGCATTACCAGAAATTCATAGTGACCGTTGTGCGTTCGAAAGGCAGTTTTCGGTATGTCTTCTTCGCACACTCGTATTTGATGATACCCGGATCGAAGGTCCAACTTTATGAAGACTCATGCTCCCTTTAATTCATCAAGCAATTCATCTACTACTGGAATAGGATACTTGTCCTTGACGGTTATGTCGTTGAGAGCTCGGTAATCAACGCATATTCACCATGTTCCGTCTTTCTTTCGTACGAGGAGCACTGGTGAAGAGTAGGGGCTGCAACTTGGCCGAATAACTCCTGTTTCAAGTATTTCTTTTACAATCCTTTCTATTTCATCTTTTTGGAGATGTGGATATCGATATGGTCGAGTATTTGCTGGAGGTTTCCCTGAAAAAATCGATATACGATGATCGTGCCGGCAGTTAGGAGGTAGGCTGCGTGGTTTGTCAAATATATCTGAAAATTCAGCAAGCAAGGGAAGTAGGTTTGGATCTTCAAATTTGGTTGGCTCTCCCTTAGATTGCTGCTCAAGTTGTACCAAAAAGCTACTGCATGCTTTGTGCAAAACTTTCTCTATTCGTTATGTGCAAATTATCGTTACGTCGCCCCCACGTTTCCCGTACAATATCACTTGTTTCCCCTTGCTGTAAAATTTCATAATTAATTTTAAAAAATTCCAAGAAACATCACCTAATGTCGTCAACCATTCGATGCCAAGCACAGCCTCATAATCATTGAGAGAGAGGAGAAAAAAATCTGCAATTATCTCTTGGTCCTGCAGCAATAATTTCACCCGTGGGCACTTACGATCACACTTCAAAATTCATCCATCTACAACTTTAACATCGAACCTGCTACAATTCTCAATAGGTAAGGCCATCCGACAGCAACCTTGCTGTTCATAAAATTATTAGTGCTCCCGGTGTCAATAAGAACGGTGATCGGTTGTTGCTTCAGAAATCCTCCCACTTTCATTGTTTGCGGGTTCGCGTAACCGGCAAGGGCATACATCATAATATCAATTGGCTGTTGTTCTTCATCCGTGACCTCTTCCTCATGCTCCTAGACCTCCTCCTCCATGTCTTCAAGAGGTTCAATCAATAGGAGGCGGCCCCTTTTGCAGCGATGATCGTGGTTCCATGGCTCGTCGCAATGCCAACAAAGACCCTTTGCTGATCGGTCACATAGTTCTTCTTTTGTCATTTTTTTGGGCAGCGAAGGATGGTTGGGAGCAGAAGGGGGTTTATATGTTGAGGTTCTAGGAGTGGTTCTCATCCTCTGAGCATCTTGGTTGAGTCATTCTTCTTGTATTCGGGCAAAAGAAATTGCAGCCATCAGTGCACGGGTGTCGGCGCTTAACTTCCCCTTTTATCTCTGGCTTGAGTCCTTCGTTAAATGTTCCTAACAATTAACGGTCAGTCCAATCACGAGCAAGGTAGGATAGCTTCTCAAACTTGGTTTGGTACTCTTGAATCGTAGAGGTTTGTCGAATCTTTACGAGTTGGTCGTTGATATTTTCATACTCCGTAGGTCCGAAACGGTTCAGTAGTGCATTCTTAAATTGATTCCATGTCGGAGCCCCATGATTATATTCCAGCTAATTGTACCATTGAATAGCATCTCCTTCAAGGTGGATGACAGCAATCTCCACCATAGCATTATCCGACGTTCGGTAGTAGCGAAAGTAACGTTCTGTGCGTGAAATCCACCCCGCTGGGTCTCCTTCTTCCCATCATGAGAAGTCCACCCTCATGTGTGGCTGAAGCATATCCGAGGGCTGTCCCTCTTTCTCTGGGGTCTTTTCTAAATTCTCTTCTTGCTGTAGTTTTGTTGGACTCGATGGTTGTCCAATTCTGAATTCTGCAAACAAAGTGCGCAATTTGTCTTCCAAGCGTGATTCAAGCCGTGATTCAATCCAAGATTCTCATGCTTCAAATTTGGCATCAATTGGATCTTGAGAAGCCATAGCATATGTCTGTAGATCAGAGATGCCCTTGTCTTTTTTCTGTTGATGGGTTAATGGCTTGGAGTGGTGGAAGGTTTGGACAATAGATCGGTGATTGAAGGGTTCAGCTGTAATGGTTTACTGTTTTGGGTTATGGTTTTTGATGCTATTAGGGTTATGAAACTAGGTTATGATGGCTGTATCTGAGGCTAGAGGGATGCCCTAAAGACGTCTTGGTTTGTGGCAGCAAGGTGGCTAGGGTTTGGTAGGTTATGGAGAAGAAAAAAGGACAAAGGTGCAATACCAGATTTTTCGCCAAAAAAATTCTAGCAGTAAAGATGTAATTTTTTCCAGAAATTTTCAAAAGAGATTCAAGTAAAACTCAAAGGGGATCTACTGATAAGGAAGAGGTAATACTGTAAAAAATTTTGTAGGAAGAAACGATAGCAAGAGGTTTGGCAAAATTGAGAATCACGGAGAGGTATTATAGCAGATTTTTACGCCTAAGGTGCAGCAGTTTGGACGTAAAAGATAAGTGGTTTATATTAAGAATTTTTTGACAAAACTAAAGGAAAACCACTGTTAGGAAGTGTCAAAGCCACCATAAAAATTTTATAGAGATTTGGATAGAAAAAATACAGTAGCAAGATCAAAAAGGTAGTGCTATGCGGCTGAAATTCTGTAGTGCGACTTTCGTTGTAGAGATGAAAACTTTGTGACGAAAAGTTTATGCAGCAATATATGAACGAATTTTTTGGATTTTTTGAATAAGGATAACTAAATTGCAGCAGTAGTAAGGTAGATAACCAGAACTTGTTGCAATTCACGGGAAGATCAAAGGATGATCTACGGTGGTGGAGATGACAGTGGAATTCAGCGATGACCTTCTAAGTAATTGTGGGAATTGCTTTGCGTGGTTGTGGAGGGCTGGTGGATGGCTATGGAAGGGTAGCGAGATGCCAAGAACGCTACTTGATACCAAGTGGTAGAACCCTCCGCGGATTCTAAGCTTGGGGTTGATCTCTATAGGGGATCGGCCTCCTTGGAACTCTATAGGGGTTCCTTCCTCCAAGTTGCTACTCAAAGGCTACTAAAAGATTGATCTCTTCATTGATTAAAAGAGGATGAATATATGGCTATTTATAGGGCTTCTAAGCCCCAACTCCTAATAGGACTCTTACTCAAGACTCCTACTTCTAATCAACTTCTAATTAGGACTCCTTCTCTAGTAGGATTCCTAATTCTAATAGGACTATTTCCCTAATAGGATTCTTTTCCTAATAGGACTCCTACTTCTAATAGGACTCTTTTCCTAATAGGATTCCTACTTCTAATAGGACTCTTTTCCTAATAGAACTCCTACTTCTAATAGGACTCTTTCTCTAATAGGACTCCTTTTCTAAGAAGCAACCTAACCCTAACCTAGCTGGCCTCTTCACTTCTTTAATAGGGGTCGGCTAGATAGGATTTACATGAATGCCCTTATCAATAAAACTAAATTAGGACTCTCAGCTAGAGTCCTATGAGTGAGGCACCCTTATGCAAACACGGACTTAGCTCGAGTTGCCTAAGTCGAGAAGCACCCTTGCGCCCTCTTTGATCAGACTTAACTGGAATTGCCTAAGTCTTGAGGCACCCTTGCAACATACGCGTCCGCAAAGGGTCAGCCGAGTTGCAACCTCGTGCAGGTCCCGTAGGACCTGTAAAAAGAGAAGTTGATTAGTTCTGAAAACGAGCGACGGACAAGTCCCGACGTCTCGCGAAGAGGGAAGCTTTACAAGCAATTGAGCGAGCACTTGGAGTGCAGGAAAGCAGAGAAAGAGAGGAGGAAAACAAGGACTTTAGAAGGGTGAATGAGCAGCTGCAAGTCCGCAAACAACTACTCCCAAGTGTCGGGCGCGAAGGCAAGTTTCCGTCAAGTTGACGTGCAAACTTGTGAAAGTGTTCAACGCCCGACACTATATTGAAGACCCATCCAGCCATGTGCCACCCGGGGGGTTCCAGGGTGCTGAGATGGCTGACAAAATTTTGGTGGTTGCGGGCTGCAGAAATCAGCCCGCGGCACACGAAAACGGAGCTGTTTTGGGGTTTTTGGGCGTATGCAGCGAGAGCGATCGCTCTGCACATGTAGCTGCTATTTACATTTTTACAAGGAAAACACACCAAAACATGGCAAAACAGGCTGCCAAGGATATATACAAGCATGGGCAAGTGACGAACGAAATGTTGAACGAAGTTGCTGTGAGTGTGCGACGACCGTTCGTGACATTCTCCCCACTTGCTTATCGATGCCTCGTTGACACTCTTTGGTAGGCTTTGATGGCTACTTCTTCATGTCGGAGGGTATCTTCTGGCTCCCAACTTGCTTCGGTTCTGGGAAGTTTCCGCCACTTCACCAAGTATTCAATCTGCTCAACTCCATTGGGTAGCTTTGTCCTGCGATCTGCTAAAATGGTTTCAACTCGCTTCTCGTAGGAAGCTCTGGTGGGAGGTTGTCGAGTTGAAACGCCTCGGGAAGCATCTTGCGGATCGGAGTGGTAGGCTTTCAAGTTGCTGGCATGGAAAACATTATGAATCTTGAGCCACGCCGATAGTTGCAACTTGTAGGAGACGTTGCCCACCCTACTGATAATTGGGAAGGGGCCATCATAGTTGCACACCAACTTTATGCACCTTGTTTCTAAAGAATTGGAGTGATGCTGGTTGGAGCTTCACCAACACCAAATCTCCGACTTTAAATTCCTGTGGTCGCCTTCCCAAGTCTGCCCACTTCTTCATCTTTTTGGCCGCCTTCTCCAAGTAGGCCCACGCAATATCTGTATTTCGATGCCATTCTTGTGCCAAGTGATATGCGGACGGACTACTCCCTGTATATCCAATAGCCAAAGTGTGAGGAGTCGACGGCTGCTGTCCTGTGATTATCTCGAAGGGGCTCTTATTGGATGCAAAGCTCCATTGTAAATTATAGGAGAATTGGGCTATGTCCAACAACTTCATCCAATCTCATTGGTTAGCACTCACGTAGTGTCGAAGATATTGCTCTATGAGCGAGTTTATTCTCTCAGTTTGGCCATCCGTCTGGGGTGGAGGTCAGGAGAAGTATAACTTAGACTCCAACAATTTGAATAACTCGGTCCAGAATCGTCCTAGAAATTGAGCATCTCAATCACTTATGATATTGTACGGGACTCCCTAATATTTCACCACATTCTTCATCATTAGCTTCACCGCTTCCTCTGCTGAACAGTGTAGGGGTGCAGCAATAAAGGTTGCATACTTTAAAAATCGGTCGACCACCACAAGTATCGATCCGAGTCCCCCTACTACCGGCAAGCTTGATATGAAGTCTAAAGAAATGCTCTCCCACGGCCTTTCTGGTACGGGCAATGGCTCTAAAAGTCCCACCGGCTTCCGCTGCTCCACCTTATCTTGTTGACAGGTTAGGCATGTTCGAACATATTCCTCCACGTCTGTCCCCATCTTTGGCCAATAAAAGGCCCTCTCCATGAGAGCCAATGTTCGATGAATGCCCGGATGTCCTGCCCAAAGGGAATCATGACACTCCTTCAAGAGTTCATGCCTCAAATTGTTCACTCGAAGGACATAAACTCGATTCCCTTTGGTGTAGACGAGTCCCTCCTGGACCCAAAATCATCGTGCCTTGCCTTCTTGGATCAGTTGCATCAAGGTTACTGCCTGGGGATCACTGTATAGTCCATCCTTGATCCGAGAAAGAAAATTGGAGTGCAACTGACTTGCTTGGCCTCCGCCCTCTAGTTGCATAGCATTCACGGCCTCCACTTTTCGACTCAAAGCATCGGCTATGACATTTGCCTTTCCGGGTTTATACTCCATTGTCATGTCAAATTCCGTCAAGAAGTCATACCATCGTGCCTACTTTGGAGAGAGTTTTTTTTGAGTCTGGAAGTAACTGAAAGCGATGTTGTATGTCCTCAGCACAAATCACGATCCGAGAAGGTAGTGTCGCCACACTCGTAAACAGTGGATCACCGCTGTCATCTCCTTCTCGTGCACTGGATATCGCCGCTCAGTGTCATTGAGCTTGTGGCTTTCATAGGCCACTGGGTGGCCCTCTTGCATGAGTACTCCCCTAATAGCAAAGTCGGAAGCATCTGTATGGATTTCAAAAGGCTTCCCATAGTGGCAATTTGAGCATCGGTTCTTTCAAGACGGCAGCCTTTAGGTCTTGGAATGCCACTTCACATTTGTCGGACCATCTCCAAGGCTGCTCCTTTTTCAGCAACTCCGTCAGTGGAGCTGCGCGCTTCGAATACCCCATTATGAAGTGCCGATAGTAGTTCACAAAACCAAGGAAGGATCTTAGCTCTAGTACCTTCCTTGGAGTACTCCATTCCACCACTGCTTGCACCTTTGACTTGTCCATTTAAATGGACCCATTGCCGATTCGATGCCCCAAGAATAAGATTTTCGTCTGAGCAAAGCAGCACTTCTCTCTTTTCACAAACAAAGTATTCTCCCTGAGAACTTTGAAAATTGTTCGAAGGTGCTCAATATGCTCCTCAAGTGTTCGGCTGTAGACGACGATATCGTCCAAGTAGACGACCACAAACTTGTCCAAATACTCCTTGAAAAGCTGATTCATAAGAGTGCAGAATGTGGCTGGAGTGTTGGTTAAGCCAAAAGGCATCACCAAGAACTCAAACGCTTCATACCTGGTCACACAGGTAGTCTTCGCTTCATCACCTTCAGCAATATGCACCTACCAATACCCCGACCGAAGGTCGAGTTTGGAGAAATACTTTGCTTTGCCCAGTTGGTCGAACAAGTCCGCAATGAGCGGGATGAGATATTTGTTCTTTACGGTCACCTTGTTAAGGGCTCGATAATCGACACATAGTCGGAGACTCCCATCTTGTTTCTTTTAGAAGAGAACTGGAGCTCCAAATGGTGCTTTAGAACTGCGGATGAGACCACCGCTTAGCAGTTCATCTAATTACTTTCTGAGCTCTGCCAACTCAGGAGGGGGCATGCGGTATGGTGGTCTCGCTGGAGGCTTCACTCCCGGCTCTAGCTCGATAAGATGATTCACGTCTCTGCGTGGTGGCAGAGTTTTCGACAACTCAGGTGGCATAACATCTTCGAACTCCTTCAGAACATTTGCCACCACAGCAGGTTCTTTAAGGGCCTCCCCATTGAGTGTTTCCAACTTCATCGCAACCACAAAGGTTAACTCTCCTTGGCGTACACCCTTCTTCAATTGCAATGCCGATAGTTGTTGGGGATCCTGGGTTCCTCTTCGAGAGATAAAAATCACACAGGGGTTGTCACCTCCCATCAGACATATGGAGTCTAGGAACGGCATCGGCACCAACTTTGCTACATGCATGAACTCCATTCCAAGAATCACTTTGAAGTCATCCAATGGCATTGCTATCATGTTTGTACGCCCGCTCCATGATCCAATCTTGATGGAGACTCCCTTTGCTAGCCCAGAGATTCGTTTGGCCTCCGAGTTGATCGCCTTCATCCGACTTGGGTTCTTCTCCAAGATTAGTCCAAGTCGCTTTGCTTCTCGGTCGGCAATGAAGTTGTGGGTAGCACTGTGTCCACCATTGCATGGGTGGTTTGGTCGTTGAGTCTGATGTTCACATACATTAGCTCACTATTTCCTGCTTTCTGTTGCTTCGCTTCATGTTCTCCCCCACTTGACCCCGCAATGCATTCAACAAACGCATTACACCCATTCGGGGTCCTTGCGACTTCTCATCGTCGCTACCCGATTCGGAGCTACTCGAACTGGGGGCAACTGCCTTGCCCTTGTCTGGCTTGGGGGGATTGATGGAAGCCGACAAGGCATTGAGTGCCTATTTTTGTGGGCACTCCCATACCCTGTGTGACCCTCCGCACAAGAAATATCTGCTAGGTTTTGAGGCCCTGCCGTTTGAGTTCGGCCCTTATGGAAACTCTTCTTCCTTTGCTCGCCCCGAGGTTCCTTCCCCGAAGAATGCTTTGATGGCGATTTCCTATATGTTGTTTCTTCTTCCTCGGGTCCTCTGAAGAAACAAAGTCGGTGAGCCTTTCTGTAGCCACAATTGCCCCGACCAAATCAGTGACATTTCCGTCGATGAAGTTCCTGTTGAGCCCATGGCTTTAGGCCGTCAAGAATGCTAAACAGCTTATCTTTTTCGTACATGTCCTGAATGTCCAGCATCAATGCAGAAAATTATTTCACATAGTCCCGAATGGAAGTTGTTTGACGGAGTTGTCTCAACTTCCTCCTTGCGATGAACTCAGTGTTCTCGCAGGAATTGAGTTCTCAACTCGCACTTCAAGTCATCCCATGTGTCCGCTCGACACCGACCTTGTTGAATCTCTTCCCAACGGGTTCTCCACCAAAGCTTTGCATCTCCGTTCAGATACATAGTCGCTATCGAAACTTTGGTGTCCTCAGAGTCTGGCCTCGTAGCTCGAAAGTATTGTTCCATATCAAATAGAAAATTCTCGAGCTCCTTCGTATCTCTAGCACCCCCATAACAATGTGGGTCGGGCACCCTGAAGCTTTGTGTCGGCGTAACGCGGGTGTTGCTTCCCCCCGCATTCAACACCCTTGTGAGCACTGCTACTTTGGAAGTGAGTTTTGTCACCATCTCTTGCAAATGTTGCACGGAGTCCTTGGTATCCTCCGTTAGTCGGTCGACTAGGGCTTCAACCTTGTCGATCCGAGATTCAGCTTCTTCTTGCGAGCTCTCTACGCTAAGAAGCCTACTTTAGCCTTGGTAGAGTTCGTCCAAGCTCGCTTCAAGAATATCCAAGCGGGTTTCCGCCGCTGTGATCCTCTCTTTATGGGACTTTTTCCCGGCTGGTGCTCCAGATTGCACCTCCTCCGCTCGTGGCGAGTAGCCAACTTCTTGCTCATCGTGCTCGCTGCCCCGCTCCTCATGAGCGGCTCCAGCAGTGAGAGAGCGAGTTTGCACATGCAGCCTCCCGCGGTGCTTGGGGCAAACATTCTAGCTTGCCCCATCTTGCTCGATTCACCACTGCTTCGCCATGGCGAGATTGCGAAGTTTCTTCGCTGCTTGCTCAAATTGCTTGCCTGCTTTGATACCATAATGTCATGTACTTAGCTGGAATTGCCTAAGTGGTTAGGCACCATTGTGGTAAATATGGACTTAGCTGGAATTACTGAAGTCGAGAAGCATCCTTGCGCCCACTTCGATCAGACTTAGTTGGGATTTCCTAAGTCTTGAGGCGCCCTTGCGACATACGCGTCCGCAAAGGGTCAGCCGAGTTGCAACCTCGTGCAGGTCCCACAGGACCTGTAAAAAGAGAAGTTTATTAGTTCTGAAAGAGAGCGACGGACAAGTCTCGATGTCTCGTGAAGAGGGAAGCTTTACAAGCAATTCAGCAAGCACTTGGAGTGCATAAAGAAAAGAGAGAGAGGAAAAACAAGGACTTTAGAAGGGTGAATGAGCAGTTGCAAGTCTGCAAACAACTACTCCCCGAGTGTCGGGCACAAAGGCAAGTTTCCTTCAAGTTGATGTGCAAACTTGTGAAAGTGTTCAACGCCCGACACTATATCGAAGGCCCATCCAGCCATGTGCCACCCGGGGTTCCAGAGTGCTGAGATGGCTGACAAAATTTTGGTGGCTGCGGGCAGTAGAAATCAGCCCGCGGCACACGAAAATGGAGCTATTTTTGGGCATATGTAGCGAGCGATCGTTCTGCAGCATTGTAGCTGCTGTTTCTTACATTTTTACAAGGAAAAACATACCAAAATATGGTAAAACAGGCTACCATAGATATGTACAAGCATGGGCAAGTGACGAACGAAACGTTGAATGAAGTTACTGCGAGTGTGCGACGACCGTTCATGACAGTGAGTCACTCCCGTTAGAACTCCTTCTGACTCAGAATACTTTATGATATAATGAATTATTATATCCATAATAATTCACTCGACTCATCGACTATGGATGTACTAGGCCACTACGCCATAGTCGTCAGATGGTACAGGGATCTAATCCATCGGATCTGTCTGTCCTTAGTTACCATATATCTATAGTCCATCATCCATCTAATATCCCAGAGATCGTATATTGGGCATGGTAAAGTCAGGCCCATACGGAATCTTGTTCAAGTCTCACTCTAATCGGATTCTTCCGGAGAACTCCTTCTCTCTCAATCCGAATGACCCTGGTCAGGGATTTTGCTTGAGCGAGCACACGCGGGATATATCTCTCACGATACCAAGAGTGGATGATTCTCTATTGACATGCAATTGCCTTCATAAGGTTGGCTACCATTCCCGAGAACCTGTTATACCAGATCTGGAGCTCTCTAAACCTGTAAGTCCAGCATCAAAGAATGGAGTACTCATATAAGGCATCTTTGGTGCCAGTCTAAGGACCAAACACACTACTGGCATTGCGGAATCGCTGTTTGACATTAGGTATCATTAACCATATAGTATTTTGTAAGCGGATCAATCAATGAACTCATTCTCCAATAAGTACTTGCATTGTATCTCTAATGTCCCCACACAAGTGACTATGAAACCAGTCACCTCCATTATATAGACGAGTATACAGTGCACCAATCTATCCGATTATTTTGATGTTCTTATCGAGTAACCTATGACCAGGATGATTTAGGATCTATGTTTAAAGGTATATCAATCTCATTATTGTGATCTCATCACGATCCGATTCCCATTGCATAGATCCATGGACATCACAATATTTATCCAGATAATATGAGAAAATATCAATAATAATATATGAAGAGATCAACGTAACATGTCACAGATGCTATCACTCACGTGATTGGCTTGTAGGGCACCTACAACCAACAGTTAGAAGATTGGATGTCGAGTGAAGGATCGATCGACGTATTGACAGAAGGCTTCGGATAAAGAATTTGGGCATCGAGACAAGAAGCACGGGGTTGCACCAGGGAGATCAGAGTTGCGGAGGACAATTGTCGATTGGGCAACAAGACGCAAGAGAGGACGATATGTCGAATAATTGAATGAAGCGTCAATGGACTAATGACATAATAGGTAACAAATTTGATTCGTTTTATAATAATTGACTAGATCGAAGTAGGATTAGGTTTAATTGGGTTAAAATTGGACCAGATCATTGGGCGTGTTGGGCGGATGAAAGGCCCAACGATGCCTTAGTGCCATGTCGCGATGGCACCACTAGAGTTGACGGTGGAACCGCTTGAATGCTCAGCCTCCAAGGTTGAGTCTGGGTGGTGGTACCGCCCAGTGTTAATGTGCTTGGGCCGTGGTACCGCCCAGCACTAGCGATGGTATCGCCAGTACTCAGAAGGCCCGGGATAAGATTGGTTTTGGTTTCAAGTTTGAATCTTTTTAGAACCTATAAATATCACTCTCATCCTTGGTTGGAAAACACAAGCACAAAGAATTTAAAAGTGAGAAAACGAGAAATCATTTGAGAGATTCTCTCTAATTCTAAGTTTAGAATTATATTTAGAAAGGAGTGAGTACTTGTAAAGGTTCTCTCTAAGCTTGTTAAAAGGACAAAGTGTTGTATAGCGCCGATCTTGTCCACTGAAAGAAGATCGTTAGTGAACGTAGATCAGGAGTGGACGTAGATCGAGATGATCAAACCACTATAAAATCTGATTTATATTTACTTTGCACTTTTCATTCAAACCATTTTATTTTACTGTAATCAACTGGATTCTTCTATATTCACTTACGAATATTTTTAAATTAAAACATAATTGAAATCAGTTTTTATCTTACAAAACCTTTCAAAATCGCACGAATTTAACTTTTTAACTGCTATACTAATTCACTCCTCTTCTTAGTGTCATTTTTGATCCTAACATATTTCTTAACAATACTTTTTAAATTAAAATATATTTAAATATATTTTTATCATAAAATCATAAGTATAACTAATGTTACATATCAATGTTTCTTTAAATTTTCATATGGTGTGCATATCAAAAAAGTAGTTTTCTGGGCTATGATCACTTTATATCTCCATGATAATACTCATAATCATAGGTAACATATTTCTTTGTGTCAGAATTATATCATAGCCAAACGAATTTATGAAACATACAGTCAATATATAACCTCCACTGATATGATTCAAATCATAACCAAACTAATCAAACAATAGTTGTATCACTAAAAAATTATATCAATTACTTTCTTATAAAATTAAGAGTTTAAATAAATCTTTTTTCATATCTTTTCAAAACCAATGCAATCATATATCAATTTTCTAATCCTTTTCAAATATAATGTCACATATTTTCATATATATTATGATAAGATGCCTTAAAAATACTTATAAAATAATAATTAATATTAAAATTCTTTTACAATACTTTTACATAATAAAATATTTTTTAATATATATATATATCATATATATTTACATATATATATATATATATTAACTAAGCCAATACAAAAATCTAATTGATAAAAAATAAAAATAAAAACCACACCTGATATAATTTTAATAGAACTTAATTCATCTGGTATTTTTTCTTCATTTATCTTTCTTCTAATTTTTTTCTCTTCTTTTCTCTCTTTCTCCACAGCTGAGTCCTCCCCTCCCCTCCTCTTCTGTTCAGTTTTCTTCTTCTGCTTCTTCTTCTTTCTCCCTTCTCATCTTCTCACAGCCGAGATTTGCCTCCTCTCTCTCCTTTCTCCTTCCCTTTCTTTTTCCTTCTTCTTCTTCTTCTCTCTGTTTCTTCTTCCTCTTCTCTGCTTTCACACCTGATCCCTCTTTTTTTTTCTTTTCTTTCTCTCCTCTTCCTTCCCTTTTATTCCTCTTTCTTCCTTCCTTCCTTTTCTTCTCTTTTTCTTTTCCTCTTTCCTTCTCTGCCTCGCGCTCCCACGCAGCCTTTCCTTTACTGATGAGAGAGGGGAGGCGGTGGGAAGATTTATGTCGATTTATACGTAAAAGCCCAATAGAATATATGCAGAGCTAATTGTTGTTCTGAAATCTTGATTGGTCTGCTACAGAAGGCACATCGATTCATGCTTTTACTCGAACTACAGGTTTCAGTTCCCATGCTAATGTTGTCATTGCTCAAAGCGGGCACCTGAAGTCTGCATTGCAGGGCGGCCGCCAATGGAGGGTCGTCACCAACCAACCGAAAGATCCTTTGCAGAAAGCATCACAGGCATTTGCCGATCACTCTTGAAGCGATCGCTTAATCATCCCCGGAGATGCCACCGTGGTGCTTCGGAGCTGCAGCGAAGACCAGAAGCATGTCAGCAACCCAAGAGGACACCAGGGAATGTGGTTCGGTCGTGTGGGATTTGGGGGGATCTAAACCTTGGATTTCACCGTCATCGCAAGCATGCCGTCGACGGTGGACGACTGCACCGACAGAGGATCCAGATGGAGGTTGCTCATGGACTCCACGATCTCCAGCAGCAGGTACTCCCGCCATGGGCAGTGCATCTTCACCAACACCTCCTTCTCCTTCATCGTCACACTGACTTCGACGCAGTGGTGCTCGTGCTCGGCCTCTGCTTCGTCCATGTCGCGCGCTTTCCTCTTGTTGGCCGACGCCTTCCTGCCGTCGGTGATCTCCTTGTGGATGTAGTTGTCGGATGTTCTCTCTGAGACGTCAGGATGCTGCTTCCTTCTGTCTCTGCCGCTGAGCTCTGCTGTCTCCCGGCAGGACTCGAGCACTCGTCTCTCCAGCTGCTTCAGATACCGTGGGGTGTCGTCGAGGATGGAGGCCTTGTCGACCTGATGAAGGAAGAAACAGCACAATGAGAGAACGCAGATAAGCCAGAAGAAACAAGTCCGATTACCTTGCTGATAGAAGGAAACAATGATCTCGGAACCACAAACTTCTCGTTCAGCTTCTCCCTTCTCCTCTCCGACAATAAATAGCTTCCACCAGACTCTCCTTCTGGTCTCCAAGCTTTCTCCATGTGTCCACCATGCAACCATCTTCTTCTATCCATCAAAATCATCTTCAGCAGAGTCTGAGGCGTGCCAGTGAATGGCTTTGGAGTCCTCAAACCTCTTCTCCAGACAACAAAACTCGATTCAAGAGAAATTGTCAGGAAGCACAAAACTGGCTTCGAGTTCCTTAAGATGGCTGCTACCGTCTTGGCATAATGCGAGCCGCCGCCGCCGAGTTCCAGCGAATTATGCTTGCTGCAGTTCCCCTCTTCTATGCCGTCAAGCATCTGATTGCTTATGATTTCCTTCTTCGCGGAAGTGACGACTCTTTGGGCACCGACACATGGCATCGGTAGGTACTCATTCGAGTTCAAAGCTCAAGCCATGGATTCCGAGTCCGAGATATGCCGTTCAATCCATCGGTCCCGAATGAATCTTCGCGCGGCCGAGTGAGGCAGTACACATTCGAACTGTCATCAGGAGAAACTATTTCTGGTTCCTCAACCTTGTCCTGGACCGGCCGTGCGTGTTCAGCAGCTGCAGCGTATGAACCAAGACCAAACGGAAGATGCGTTGGATCGTTCTCCGATGCCGGTTGACGATCACTCAGCGGATCAGGCTCTTCCATAGCCATGGAACCGTCCATATCATAATCGAGATTGGGGCACAGGTTGTCTTCATCGTTCTCAGCCATTTGCGTACTGGATACCGATTTCTCGGAGCCAACCGGATCCGGCATCTCCCGGAAGAAACTCGTGATTTGCTTGACGAGAGCAGGATCCTCCAAAACCTTGGAATAAGCGACATCAAATTAATGGAGACGCAGTTGTATGAGAAGTGTAGCTCGAAGAGAGGAACAACCGATCGAACTCACCTGTTCGGTTGTTCCGAGCTCCAATACGCCGCCGGCGAAGGGATGCAAACCAGAGTCTGCAAAAGAAGCGAAACGGGAACAGATACGAATGTGAAATCGACAAAGATACACAGAGATCAACTGGAAACCAAGACCGCGATCCCACCTGAATAGATGCACTCTGAACGATCCATGTCGGAGGCCGACACATCGGAAATGAAAAGTAGACGAACATTAGCTTCTGTTAGGACTAATGAAATCATAGAGTTGACCTAGCTACGACTTCGGAGAGTCTAAATAAGGTCAGTGTGATCCACCTTTGCTAGAAGAGAGCGCGAAAAGATCTTGCTATCCGCGAATGGAGCGTTGTTCAACCAGATGTGCTGATTGTTGGCGAAGGCTCTACCCGGCAATCTGAAATAGCAGCAGAATGACATTGACATCAACATCTAACACAGCTTCTGCTCACTTTTACACCTTCCTTAGCTGTGAACTCTCTTCAGTCGAACATGAGCTCAAAGAACTGATGGCAGAGAGAAAGAGAATGTACCCTTGGCCCGGAGCGAATGTGAAGGTCATGCAAACCAAGTAATACCACTCTGTATCGGTTAAATCCTCAGGAGACAGTGAAGCAGAAGGCCTTCTGCTCTGCGGATTGTTATCGCCTGCAGAAAGCGATCCATACAATTCTCTCAGTTGCTTGCTCCTCTGAAGGCCCATTTGATCGGCTTTAAGTTCCATTGGCTGAGTCATCTTCCTCGTCTTTATGTCACCATTGTAGTACCCGTCAGACCACGCCAAGACACTGAGAGAAGATGCAGAGAGATTTGGAGTGTTATCCACGAAGAACACAGTCGGAACCACGAGGCAGTCATCGAGCAAAGACAGTAGAATTGTTCGAGCGTGTCACCAGCGAGTTGGAGCAGTTTCCTTACCCTGGTTGACCGGTGGAGGTAGACCAAAAGATTGCATAGCTCCACTGGATCTTCCTAACTGTAGCAGCGAGCTGCTTCCTGAGGTGCTTCGGCGACAACGCTTCATGGATGGCACCTGCGTCCATTGCTCTACACATCACCTGATCTCCGCCTAGCACACCAACAGAGGCCACCAAGTACTACCACCGCAGAACAAGCGCCGCTTCCTCCACGCCATGTTTTCCAGCCCAGTGAGCGGGAGGATCTCCTACCATCACGGAGCTAGAAATCGAGAAAGCTTCACTGGTCAGGTCAGTGACAGTGACGGAAGCCGAGGGGCTCTGAGCTTAACAAGCAGGTTTGTGGAGCTAATCTGAAAGAGAAATCATGCATAGTATAGTTGTCTTCTTTCTCTGGCACGACTGAGGTTCGTCGCTCTCAAAAGGTAAAGAAATTGGCTGTCTCGTCGTCTAGGGAAGACAAGAAACCACTGTCATCTTGGTTGAGCTAAGCACTAGAGTCCACACAACAGTCTCATGCGTCCCAAACAAAATTGACGGAAGACATACAAGCAGGTTCTGCGGAGAGCAGACGGCAGGACGTTTGAAAGGAGCCAAGGAGAGGACACGTTTCATCTCATGGCCTCGGGCAAGCAGCGGGAGGCTCCGGAGGAGGGGTAGGTAAATCTGTATCAGGCATGAGAGGAGACTAAAATGTCAGAATGTTCAGAGAAGATTCTGATGGACACCGTGTTTGATATCTTCTCGAGCTCTCTCTGAGACATTGGCTTTGCTGTGAATCCTCTTACTAACCATAAGCAGCTCGGACAAGCACACCAGTGCATCATTAATGGGTTGGCAAACCGAGCAAAAGCCACTAGGACCAACCTAGTGTAAAACCTTCTCTTAGTAGCTCGTTACCTTTCGTTCTGAGGATTCCTCGCACCTTTTGGGATCGAAGACACGGGAGAGCACGACAAATGAAACAAACCTCTCTCTCTCTCTCTCTCTCTCTCTCTCTGTATGTGAGTGTGTGTGCGTCTGAGAGAGAAGAGAGAGAGAGAGAGAAGGGGGTGGGGGGGATGATTGAGGTACTTTTTACGACTTGGATCACTGCTTGCTGCACAAATTCCTGTAGAGAACACTGCATAGCCGACAGATGCACCAAGATCTATAAATAATACAACAGATACAACAAATAGAACAACCATTCCTAAATTTTCTATTACTTTTAGAGCAGAATTGATTCGGATGTTGCGCTCGTGACATTTGGCTTGCATACAGTTTATGAGCTGGCTATAAGCATGTTAATAGACTTGAAAAATTTATTAGCATTTCAAATGACCTTCTCCTCTCTCTCTCTCTCTCTCCCCCCCGAGGAAGAAAGGAGTGTGGAGCTCACCTGCTTGAAACAATGTTAGCTGGAGCTATCGGAGTGTGCACCTTCATCCATTCACCACTGGAACTGCGTGCATCAGCAAGCGGCAGTCCCCATCCTGCGAGAATTCATTCTTGTCAGTCTGCTCCTCCTCTTCAGGGTTGGATGTTGAGGGTTCCAGGACAAGTTCTAAATGTTGCACATGGACTTCTTTTACCTTTAATCATTGTGAGACACTGCACCCTTTGATCATTGCAGGTTACAATTATGCTTTCATGCTCTTTTCCTTTTGCAAATGGTGGCACACAGATTAGCTGATACTTGTTCCCTCAACACTAGGATTATGTCATCAAATAACAAGCTCACTAATTATTCCTTTTGAGTCTCAATAAACCAGCAGTGTTGCTACAACATTCCTGCACTTCAAACCTAATAAGATATGCTAACCTAAAAAAGACTTTTATCTCTAGCATTTAATGCCGTAACACAAACTTGCAGAATGATATAGTCAAACTTTGATTTCTTTATAGCAAGATTCCATAAAACCCATAAATTTACCTTTGCAAAGTCATGGAGATAGAAAGTAAACAAATGAAAAAAAAAAAAAAAGAGAGAGGGACTTAAATCTAAGAGGGCATAAGGTATCCATCAATGTGTGTATGCGAAACCATTAGAAATAGTGATCCCACGACCCCCACGAGAACTTAATCATCCTAATTCAACACTTCACAGTGGTGGTAAAGCTTGGCTTTGGGTTCCCAACACCAAACAGTGGAGCAGCAGCAGCAGCAGTAGCAGCAGCGGCAGCCGCAGCAACAGTGACAACTCCTTGAAGAGGAAGACGAGGCGGGGCCTCCACTGAGAGAGAAGTGAATTGATGTGGATGTGACCAGCATGCGGCACAGAGCTCCCTCACATGGACCCTCTCCTGTCCTCGGATCTTCCACGCCTTCGTCTTCGAGGAAGAACGATCGGATCACACCACTCCAACTGTTGCCTCTCCGTAAGAAGAAGATGGCGACAACTTACTTGCGTCTTCATGCGGAGACAAATCTACACTGCATGTCCAGTGGATTTACGTTCTCACTGTTGGGTAAGATAAAGAATCCTCTGGCATTCGCACGAAGTGTTGGAATCCAACGAGCGGCGCATCTTTCTCACTCATTGGCATCAAGCTGCCTCATCGATCACATCACACGCCAGGGACTCTGCGGTCCTGTCGACTAGATAATCGAGATGAAATGGGAGTTTCAGATGTTAGAATCCTAGGATTCTTATTCTTCTATTAAATTAATTAATGATCCAAAGTAGCAACTACTTACATTGTTTGACAGTTCTGTCTGTTGACTAGAGAGAGGAGTAAGCTCAATCCCAAAGATTATGGCAAAAAAAATAAAGCCATCTGTCTCAACATTACCATCGTATTCCTCCCATGAGAACAAGGACGACGCCAATGCAAACACTTCTCATCTTTCCTCTCGGACAAAAAAAAAATATTGTTCTGATCAATGTACCTATTTTTTGTAAGACCATTGTTGCAGTATATGAATCAAAATGCGTGCGAAGCAATGTCACACAACAAATGATCAGTACGTACGGTGGTTCCGCAGAAGGACCACGACTCAAATCAATCACATGCGATGGAGTTGGAACGCAGTCACTTTGCCTTCCTCAGCAGCCCTTTCATGAAGCGGCTCTTCACACGTGTTGGCGGTCCAGTTCTACCAGTGCGCAACTTCAACTTGCACTATCTGCAATGTGAAAGTTTAGTGAAGCGGTCCGGTAGTCAAAGTTACCATGTCACTTCACTTGTAGACATCAAGAAAACTACGTTGCGTTTTATCCTACAACAGGTAACTCTTACACTGAAGCTGCTACATGCAGACAATCCCCTAGAGAATCTTGTGTCAGAAAACAAGTCGAGCTAAAAGCTGAGCTAAAGGCAGGTTACATCCTATGTGCGTGCAACAAGTTTACTGAGACAGGAGAAACGAGAGCGCAGTGTCACTCGTGAACATACTCACAGTCCTTTGTATAACCCCACGACAGGCAGCGGCATCATTGCCGTATGGTCCATATCCAAGTCAGATCATCGAAGAGGCCTTTAGCTTCCATTATGCTGCAACATTATTGTCACGCCAATCCGAGTAATCTATGTTTGAAAGGTCAACCACAAAGAGGCAAGTGGCTGGAGAACACTGCAAGAGGTAATGACTCCATGTGGCAAAATTAGCTTACGAGGGACCACGGTTTGTAGGTTCGTATTCCTGGGAATTAAGTTGCCAGCAATGCCTATAATCCATGCCCCCTTCACATGGCCACGTCATAGTCTGGGAGCGTCGATTGAAATCGTCATTCCAAGTGTTCTGCCATGTGATCGATAAAGTAGCAGTGGTAGAAAGGGAATGGTATAGCAGAAAAGTGGCTCTTGGATCCCACGAGAATGGCTGCTCGTTTCAAAGTGGTGGATGATGATCTATTGTTTCTTTGTAGCAATATCAATGATGGCGATGCTTAGATGTCCTTTTCATGGGTGTCTCGTCAGTAGGTGATATATATTTAGTGCTGCCTCTTTGTTTTGTTTTGTTTTGTTTTTTTTTTTTTTTGACTTTTGCAACAACTTGTACTGCTTTGCTTGTTATCTTGGATCCTACACCTCACAAGCAGGCTGCTATCGACCTACCGGTCAATGCACGACGCTGACGTCCATTGTCGCTGCCGCGCACAGACGGGACGATGAAGTGCATGCACTGATTGAGATGAAACGTCAATTTGTGATGTGAGTCGGTGAAAGCAGTGGCGTGGCTGTGTCACCAGAGGAGATCTCCCTGCGGCGTCCTCTCTGGCTCGGGCTGGCATTACTGTTACTACTGGTGGTTGAGTGCGGCTTTGCCCAATCCTACAAGTGGTACCACGATCATAAATGGATCCCGTATTATTTTCATTTTTATTCAAACACTTCATTGAACCTTATTGCATATTGTGAACCTTATTGCACTACCAATGCGGGAATAAAAGAGCAAGATGTCTCTGACCTAAGTCGAAGTAGTTGAACAACGATCTCAGCCGAGGAAGCGCCAGGTGCTATCAAAATTGATGGGAAATCAATCATTAGGTGATAAATAGAGTAACAACAGACTGATCCGAACCTTCAAAGTGTACAGATAATACAACCACTCGTTTGGTTTCAGGAGCCGCAATTCATTATATCCTTCTTATGTACTTCCATCACAATATCTTTCGGGCTACTGCATCAAATGCAACATGGGAAATCATGAGACTATGTAGAACAAAGTATTGAAAGCGCCACTTGAAAGAAATTAACAATAAAAAAAAGGAGCATGTCTGATGAGATCATGAATATTAATTTTCCAGATACAAAGACATCTCAGTTCTGTTCGTACAACTTCTCAAACTGAGTACAAGAATATAAGCTTAACTAGAAAACTCGTCTTCAAATGCTCGCAGATGGTGCCGACTCAGGGAAGTCGGAGTACTCGGTTTACAGCCAGGTCCAGAGAGTCCACGTTCTTCCTTAATATCTTTCTTCCACATGTATTAAGAAACCAATTAAAGAAATGAACAGATATACAAATGCACATACATGCAAGAAAAGGGCTTAATTCTCAATTATTTTGGATTGGTTAACTGCTTCAACCACCTGCATGTCAGATTCTCCTCTGGTGTATGAGAAGTATTTTTTTTTCAAGTGAACCTAAGTATATGCAACCCTTTAAATTACAAACTCAAAAATACATGGCATGAAATATATACATATCATTTGTTTAAATTTCTAGGGAACATTTGAGTTGTTTCTCAAACCATGATAAGTAAAAACTTTTCTTTGGTGAAACAAAAACTTGGAACCTGTGACCATAAGGCTCATCATTTTGACATTCTGAGCTTCGTATTTAGCAAGTAACATGACTCAGGTTGTTATCAAGGAGTCAAGAGAATTCTAGGATTAAAATCCTAGAAAGTAAGAAGACCATAGGGTTGTCCATTATTTCTAAATCATCAAGCAACCTTACAGGCTATTTGAAGTTTAGTTGTGAGTCAATCTGGAGTTGCTTAAATGTACATCTTTATAGCTGCACAGTTTATTTGCAAGGTTTCAAAACATTTGATCAGATTCTGGCATTTATATGTACAAGCTGCTCTATATAATTGGATTTCACAAGTAAAATAAGGATCCAAACATCTTGAAATGATATTTACTGACTGCTGATAGTCTGATTACAAGTCAAATAGATTCTACTGCAATACAACAATCATCTAAATATTTAGTCATTCCAGTGGCAACTTAAGGCATCAGTCTTCTATCATACTAATCATTTTCAATAACACAAATATAACTTGACTTCTTGATAAATACTTTTCAACAGTAATTCTAAACTAATGATTACTGTAAGTCTGTAACTAATATAAATAGTTGGGAATCCATTTTCTGATCTCGTATCCACAGCCTGTTTTCGGTAAGACAGAAGAGAAATTAACGACCACATAGTAAGTCTGAAGGCACATTCCATAATGCTTCATCAAGCATAAACCCAGCACCTTATAATTCAACTTTACTAATAGAAAATGAAAACATCAGCTTTCTACAACGTTAGAATTTGATTAAAAGATTGTTTTCTGGATTATGAACTGAGAAGAAAACTAAAAGGATACAACTGCATAGCCAGACTTTCCAAGCTTTTCATTTCCTCATTCAATCTGCAGAAATCAACACAGCACCTTACCAAGCAATTTTGACAATGTAAAAAACACTAAGTAATTGAAAGGAAGTTTCCTCTTATTGGATTGAAACCCATGTTGTTGGACAGAAGATAAACTTGTAGAACCAGAAAAATGTTTTATCTCCATAACTTTTGAGGAGAAAATATGTTTAGACCATATTTTAGAACAAAAAAGCCCAAATAAAAGGAAACAAAAAAAGAAAGCACATAGTTAAAATTGACAGAGCTCAAGTTAAAGAAAAGTGCAGATTGTCTGTTGAACACGCAAAAAATAGAACCTTAGCAGAAAGATCTCAAATCATATTATCAAAAGAGTAAAGCATCCTAATCTAGTTAGTCAATCAAGAATTACCTAGGAAGACACTCTTGCAACCATAAATTAAGTATTGAACATTATGGCTGTATTGTATAGCGCACACATGCATCTACATATATATGGTATATATACACATAGGTCGCCGCTGGATGGCCCAATGAAATCCTATCTGGATTGTGATAATCCAGTTTCGACCTGAGTCTGCCCATTTCTGACCAATCCAACATGCTCAGGTGAATTTTGTACCCTTTCTTTTAAAGATAAAGAAGAAGAGGAGACAGTAGTTATTTGATTCCCACCACTCTTATCAATGCTGATGCTAGAGGAGGTGGTGTTGCGGGGGTGGCATAGTATGGGGGATCTTAACCAACCACAATTAGCAAGCTTAATGTTGTGAGGTACTTATTCAAGGAAAAATAAAGTAACAATGTTATGACAAACTCCTCTAGGCATCATATAAACTTAATATCAGAGAAAATAAAGGAAAGGTATTTGCCAACCATAATTCACAATGATAGAGCAGTGGTGGAGCATCATTAAGAAGTGTAGCCATGAAGATGTTGCAAATGTAATTTAACAATAGTCATAGCATGTTACTGAAGCGATAAATATCATAGCATCCAATTTTTGCCTTTTAAGAAGACTTAAGTTCTGTAAATTTAGACAATGAACTGATATGGGAAGAAAAGTCTGACTGAGAGCATATACTTTGAGAGGATGGCCTAAAAGCAAAGACATTCGTCACACACAAACCCTGTTCAATCAGGATTCTAAGAGAATCAATTAGCTGCAACCATATGTGAAAGGAATAACAAAAATAACTACAAACTTTAGCAAATCAAATTTAAAAAGGTGTTTTAGATATATCAGAAAAAAGAGGGACAATGTTTTTGATAGATCTGGACTACTGATCAATTGTGCAGGATTACAGGAAAAAGAAAACATCAGTCAGATGCAATTGAAGGCAGCCTATGGCTGCAGACCAGAGAACTTATCATGACTATCTATTGGACAATCATTGTGGTCATATGATATAGTAATGTGGTTTGCCATACCACAGTGTACCACCCGGTATGGGCCGTACATACCAATCTAACAAGGGATTGGAATGCGGACCGCCCTGTACCAAGCGGTACACGTTCCATGACCCCATCTCGGGCGATACAAGGTTTAAAACGATCAGTAACGATCAAAATCTAACTATTACCGATCAAGAGCTAAGATTGTCTTGTTGACCGTTTGAACCATAGGAAAGGGCTTTTAAGCCCTTTCGTACCTGATACGGAGTTTGAAACGTTCAGTAACAGTCGAAACCCAACCATTACTGATAAAGAGTTGAGATTGTCTTGTTGACTGTTTGAACCATGGGAAAAGGTTTTTAAACCCTTTCCTCCCCCCTCTTTTAACTTATTTCACTCTCTTAATCTCTTCAACTCTCTCAAACTCTTTCTTACATCTCTCCCTTATTCTCACATTTTCACTTTCTTAAACTCAACAAAGTTGTGATTTGTGGATTAGATTAAATTTAGGAGGCTAATTTAGGAAGATTAAGCGAAAGAACACTCTAATCAAGAGGTATATTCTCTTTCTAGATTTTTATTGACTTATGAGATGATTAAGCTTATTCTATGTGATTAATGACTTAATGGCAAGAGTAGAACTTCTGACATTCTGTATGCTACACACAAATACATATGTCACAATCATCTTTGATTCAGAGTCACCCGACACATGTGATTTATGAAGATCGATCACGATTATGACCACATTGATGCACCAATGGTATGCAGTGTATCAATATACTATGTCGTGGGATCAATTTGGGTTTGACAAACATATCAAATTAATATACAGATACATAGGATTGAGGATCTCGATCCACAGCCAGTGGAGCCCTGTCATTCTTTTTAGTGGTAAAATCAGGTATTATCTATCGATTAATTAATTGATTCATTTGAACCTTAAAGTCTAAGTTGTTTAGAAAATAATCTAATAATTCAAATAATTTTTTTATAGATAATTCAATATTAACGAAAGGACGGACTAGAATGTACCACAAAGCTACTCAGAGCCTGAAAAAGGTGTATTACCATTCTTTCCTAATTTAGATTATTTTTGCTAAAATTATACTAAAGTTATATTTATTCCAACTTAGAAACCCTAATCTAACTTTTTTTCTATTTTTTAAAAAATTTTGGAGCTATTTTCGATAATTTTATCGTACCATTGGTACGTCCCACCATACCAACATACGACACGTCGATACATCTCGGTATGTACCATACCGATGGCCTGGTTGGTACACCGATATGGGTGATAAGGCAAACCTTGTGTAGTAGTATGTTTTTATTTAGATCTATTAAAAAAAACAACTCCCACAAGCTATATAAGGGCTGGCCATTGATTGCTAGGTTCTTTTCTATGTTATTCATGGTGCAGTTTGAAATTTTTTAAAACTACTGGAGTTACAATTTTTTTCTCATGTATGATTTGTGAGGTGGTGTTGTGAACATGTGATGCAACTAAAACCACTTGGTGTCACTCTCAGCACTCATGAGACTCTAGGTATCTTCTTCTTCTCTCTTATAATCCACCTATTTGTTCTCCTTTACATTTCCTATAGTTATTATTGATAAATTATCAATTTTCCAAAACATTAGTCCTGTTGATACCCACTTTCCTTACAAATTCATAATTTAAATTGAAATATCCAGTAGATCCTTTGTTTACTCTCATATTTATAGAAGCCTAAATCCCTTAAAAAATCCTTTCCTCTTCTTGTCCTACATCAAAGAAGCAGATTATCAAGTGACATTCTTAAATGCAGTGATATATGTAACTGCACGTAACATGAAAACTCGTACCAAAACACTCTAACAACCCAAATAATAATAATGGAAAATCAACACCCCATAGAGGTGTACTCTTGTCGCCAAAATTACAGAAGAAATTTAATCACCTGAAAATAAAACATATCATTAAATAACAATTGCACAACCGATACAAGTAACATATTGACAGAAAGACAAAGCATGCATTGTTAGAGACATCAATATCCAATGCAATACACAAACAGAATAGACTTCTTTATGGAAACTATGGGATTAAAAAGGAAAATAGACCGAGTTGAGCAAAGGTCTCAAAAGTTTAATCAACCAAAAAGAACAGGTCAAATCACTAACAAGACAGCACCTTAGGCATGAATTTATGTACCGATTTCCTTTGTTATGCGGCATCAAGAGCTGCAAAGAATCAGCAAGAATAAGAAATCCTTGGCTAAGTTCTTATTCATGGAAGAATTATATAATGGTTCTTGGTATAATCTGTAAGACAAAATAGTTACTTATATCTAGCATTACTAGCACTTCCACAAGTTACTTTTCAAACACAAATGTTAATCTTAAAAATATTCACAATTTAGCTTTTGAGAAATTGTGAACATGACCAATGAGTCTAGTGCATCCCAGAAAAGAGACTAAAGCATGTTCCAACTACAATACCTTGAAAGATATTATATGTGAATATCAGAAATAGAACATTTTGTTATAACTAACAATAACTCAAAAAAATTTGCAAGAGAAAGTACAAGATTCAGCGCTAAGATAAAAATGAAATCAAACTGACCAAAGGGTATATGAGTCTGGCTAGTGACCATACTCTTCCTATCCGGTATACATAAACACAGATATAATACTGCTACAACAGGCCTTGGTAGCACAGTTTGCTCCATCGTGACCTTCATGTTGAGGGTTCAAAGTCAGGGTAGTCTTAATGCATATAGGTGGGGTCAGGAATGGTGACCCTCCCTAGCTCTGAGATTGGTTGGAGCCCTGTGCAACAGGCCATCACCTTTTTAGACATGATACTGAAATAATCTGCAGACCTATCCGCCTTGCTACTTAACTCAGCCTATACCTTTCAAGGCATTCTTAAATTATTTTCTGGTCAAAAATCAGTTTTTCCTGGCACCAGATCTTCATTGCATTATAGTGAAGATCATAGAAGACATAACAAAGTAGTACAGATGTGGGAAGCTTGTGATCGCAAAAAGGAGGCAAAACCTTCTATCCTCTCACCACCTTTTTATATTCTTCCGATTTTTAGTTTTATTCAGATATCAAGCAAGTAGTACCAAAGAATTTCATTAAATCACGTCCCCGAACAGTTACCTTCTCCTTTATCATATTAAGTCAAGGCATTGAGAATCTTCCCTGAAATTAAAGGTTTGCTATGTGGATTGCTTTTGCCTATACTAGGAAACAGAATGAGATCAGCACTTGTGAATCCTCCTAGCTCTTTTAACATTATCATCCTTTTTCTGTGTAGTGTATACTAACAACTCATTTTTAAGCAGGTCTGACTTAATTGACTGATCTGGAAGCTATCATAGAATATGTGTGGAATAATTTTGCAAGCCAGAAAGGCAGATATATTTATTCAAATAGCCAACACGAGTAACCAGTCCACCATGTCAACGAGCCAAACCCTGTAACAAAGATCACCAATTATGTAACCTCATCATCATGTTCACAAAGTGGAGACAGTGCACGTACCAAGTTTGTCATGGTGCTCGCTAACTTGATCAGAAAGCAAACTTGACCTTTACCTTCAAAATAAAATATCAAAATCTTCAATAACTATACAATTAGATTCCTCAGACTACCAGATTGTCCACACTCTAAACATCCTGAGTGGACCAGCCAATGGTTTGAAAAGGATCTCATCTCATTCATAGGCCTTGATTTACCAGGCTGTGAAACAAACACCATCTCTTCATCACAATGACGTAACACTTGTTTCAACGGAATCAGAAGGTTGAAAATGACTCTAGCCTGGAGCATCTAAAGTGTCAAAGACTGACATACTGACTCCATTTACGTCAGGAAAATATCTTGGGATCAGAAATTTCAACAACTGTGTCCCAGGGATTCTGAGGGCAAGAGAGCTGCAAGTTTGGCTGATGTCTCACTGTTCATAGGCATAAGATGGTAAAACTTCTGCAAATTCCATGCCAGTGTTAGGAGAGAAGGGCAACCAAGTTACAGGAATGAACTCTGCTGAAAGGATAATTTGACACCCTAACTTGAAGAAAAACACTCGCTCTTAACAAATACAATATCTAGTTGTAGAAGACGAAAATGACATGCCAAGGTTCACCTATTGCAAAATGCAAACATCATCCAACCAGAGAGATAATCAGCTCATATATTGTCCTTTCGGGTTAACTGAAAACAATATTCTATAGAGGTTTGTGGAAACTGAAGGGTACATTCTGTAGAGAACTCGCATTGCACTAATGTGATGATGTCATCCAGAGATTTCCCAGGATAACTAATATCGAGAATTTAAAATATTATACCAACAAAGCCATTTGGCTCATGAGTGCATCATTCTTCATTATTTAGATGAATAACAAACCCTTATAAGATTCACAATATACCCAAACCTATCACTAAGAGTAAGTGACTCAGAACAAAGTCTTAAAACTGACAACTCAATTATTAGCATGCATTGAAATTGACGATGCAGTGAGGTTACAATACTTTGGCCATGTGATAAAGTTGCAATCAAGAACCAAATATTTTAAAGTGACAATTTGAATTTCTATTTCTCATAAGTGCATAGAAACATACCCAAAATCATCTATGGAGAAAAATATTTGTGTTTCCTGTCCTCTCCAGTCTGCTAGATATCCATATTGATCAATACTGTTATGGGCATTAAATGTGACGTGACGCTGGCTCTGGTGAATCGCGTTCGGATGGCGTCATAGCCCCTCCTGCGTTCGACTGTGTCAGAGGTGGACTCCCCGATATCACTTTCCCCCTGCCTCCCTAGGTCGTGCGAGGTAAACGCGGCCTCGGCCTGTGGAACCAGGTCCGTACGCCACCCTCAGACGTAACCAGAAACACGTCAACCCCCCGATCTATATAGGCCACTGAGCGGCCATGTAGCAGGGGGTCTCTTTTTTTTTTATGATCCGCTAACTAGAGCATCAATAGAAAAGTTGGAACCCTGATCCCCCGAGGAAGGAGGTTGACTTGAGCGTCGGAGGGGTCGAGCGGAGCATCCTCCGACCCGCCTTTTTTTTACAGGGACAGGTCCAGACGACGCTCTCGAGTAGCAGGATCACTCCCACTCCTCACTTCCTGACCAGGACATCGTCGGAGAACCCCGACCTCGACCGGCCCGAACCCAACCGCGACGATCTCGGAATCTCGGAGTCCAAGCCGCACATTCCCAGGTCACGGTAAAAAGTTGTTTGCATTAACAAAACTAATATAATTGCACGATAAGGCAATTGCTATAGGAAGATACCCTTTTTCGTTAGTTAATCAGATCATTACATAAAATGACCAAGAAGCTGATGATACCAACTCAAACTAAGCACATTTATGAAGTAATCATCCAAAAGATCCTTATAATAAGCTGCTTAAAGGACTAAATGCTTAACAAACAAAATTTAGAATGAACTGATTTGCATACTAGGATTACCAGATTCTTGTAGGCGGCCAACGACATCATTGAAGCACTGCATGTTTTCAATTGAAGTACTAGTGACCTGCAGATGGCACATGCTGTTAGGGAGAAAAACTACCACCGAGTGAACCAACAAGTCTAGTAGGTTGATTAGGAAAGAACAAAATAACCAAAACTTATGGAACACCATAATCGTTTATCCTATTAATTTCTATAGAAGTGTAATAGGAAATTGGATGACAGATTAGATAAATAGAACTCCTATGCTACAATTTCAGGCGCACAAATGCCGGTCGACCTAAAAGGGAATGCTCCAATAAGCATATGTGAATCGCTGTGCCCTAATTATTAGAAGTCCTTCGTTACTTCTAGCAAGGTAAGGTGAATCAACCACGCGAATCACATGGAAGCCCGATGAGAAGGGAAATATTAACATGGAACAGAATAGAGCTCACTCAACATGAAAGACCCAAAACGTGAAGCTAACAGCAAACAGCAAGACACGATATTCTTGATCACGGAGGCATTCAATCCAGGAAAAGGCTGATCGATCGAAAGAGGAAGCGAACGAGGTTGCGAGACCTCGGAGAGAGCGATGCGGAGAGAGGAGAAGAGGAGGCGTAGCTCTCAGCGATGGCGACGGAATCCTCTCCACCACTTGCAGCGCTCGGAGGATCTCGCCGGGTGACGTTGCCGCTGCCGAGGTGCAGGGGTCGAAAGGGCTCTTGGTGGAGGAAGAGGAGGACGGAGTTGGTTCCTCTTGGCTCGTGGCGAAGGCGTCTGCCGCCGGTGCTTTTCTGCTGCCGCTCCATCTCCTTCCATCGCAACGGAGTCGGGTAAGGTCGGGAGAGACGCACACACGGAGAAAAGCAACGGTTTAAATGACTGTTACAAGAAAGATAACGACGGCAAATATTGCTGATAACATGCCGTTACAATATATTAATGATTTTGTTATTCGAACAAAATCATTAAGAGACTAACCGAACCAGTTTTGATTTAGTGAAAGTAAGATAGATCTAAATCAGAATCATCGATCCAACCAAATCAATTCAAAACAGATTACTTATAATTAATTTATAATTTTAAATAATTTAATATATATATATATATATATATATATATATATATATATATATATATATATATATTAGAAAAACTCATTTAGTCCGATAAACTACTTTAGTTTAATTGAAACAAATTAAAATCCAAGCAGGAGAGATTATGTGTTTCTCCTAGGATTAATCATGATCTTGTCATATTAAATTCGAGATATATAATACTAAGCTAACTCGATCGATCTCATTGTAATGGCCTAGTTGTAGTCACGTGCTGACCATGGGTTGGCCATGTGACATTATGTTAGTCATGTATAAGCCATAAGAGTTAAGACATCAATTATATAGCATTGTAAATTCAATTGTATAGCATTGAGGTATTAGTCATGTACTAAGATATTAATTATATGAAATTGAGGTATCGATCGTATCTTTTTTTCTATCTTACGATAGGTACATAATTGTTAGGGAAAAGAGAAACGTAAAGACTTACGAATCAAGAATATATTAGAAAGGTAGAAAGATATATCTATATTGAGTGAGAATCATGACATAATTTATTATTCTACTACACCTAGAAGGATGCATTAATTTTAGATATTTTGATTTTGTGTGTTATAATACCCACAACTTAATGAAAACCCTATGATGATACAACGTCTCAAACCTATAAGTTTTTCAATAAGAATACTATACTAAAACTTGAAATGTTACTTATATAATACATTGATTATATATTCAATCAATAATTAATTCATCTATAGGATATGCATAATCTATTCAATAAATTTAACAATAACATTTCGGTCCAAATGATATATGTATAAAATAATTTGAATGTATAATAGTGTGCGAAGACTCTTAATTGTCATTTGATTTATAATAATGGTTAGTCGTAGGTGTCCTATAAACCAATTACATGAGTGATGATACGGTTGATATGATACACATTCTTTTTACTTATTATTTATTTGATATTTTTTCACTTTATATTGTCTATTGTATGTATTATAATGTCCATGGATCTGTATAATAGGAATCAGATTGCGATGAGATCGCGATAATGAGATCGATTCACTTTTAAACATATTTTAAATAATCTCGGTCATAAGTTACTCGAAAGGGATATCGAGATAACCAGACATATTGATTTGTTATATTCTCATCCATATGATAGAAACGGTTGGTCTCATAGCTGCTCATGTGGGGACAATAGGGAAACAGTGCATATGCGCATTGGAGAATGAGTTCACTTATTGATCCACTTACGGAATGCTGGATGGTTGATTAAACCTCATTCTCAGACAATGATTCCATCATCATAGTAGTGTATTTGATCCTTAAACTTGAGATACCAAGAATGTTCTATATAAGTACTCCACTCTTTGATATCGGACTTATAGGTTTTGAAGTTCTAGATCTAGCACACCTGAATATTGGGAGTAGCAACCAACCTTACGAGAGTAATTGAGTATCGATAGAGGATCATCTACTCTCGATGTTATAAAAGGAATATCCCATGTATTCTTGCTCAAGTAAATTCTTGGTTATGATCATTTAGATTGAGAGAGAAAGAGTTCTTTGAGAGAATTCAATTAGAGCAAGACTTGAGTAGAAACCATATGGGCCTGATAGTATCATGTCCGGTATATGATCTTTAGGATATTAGATAGATGATGGATTATAGATACATGATAACTAAGAATAAATAGGTACAAATGATTAGATTCCCCTATATCGTCTAGGGAATACAGCGTAGAGGCCTAGTACGTCCGTAGTCAATGAGTCAAATGAATTATTATGGATATAATAATTCACTAAGTCAGAATGAGTTCTGATAGGTATGAATTATGACCAACATGATATTAGGCCTAGAGGGTTACATATATATGATATATGCTACAACAAGTAGAGGTTTAGATATGAGATATTCATTGGAGTCCCTATCTTATTAGATATCCAATAAACCTCTAAATTATTGGATCATATGTATAAGATCTAATAAAAGTCTATAAGGGATTATTGGGTAGAGATCCACTAATCTAAGAGGCTTGGGTAGTTTGATAGAGATCTAGAACCCAATAGGGCATGATACACTATGGTTAAATTGATAGGAGGCCTCTACAAATAGGAGAGAACCAAAGGGCCATAGGCTATGCCTTTTTAGTTGTCACCTTCTATTCTCCTCTCCCTCTCTTCTCCTTAGCCAGTAGCCCCTATTTGGGGCATGTGGACTAGAAGAATGGCTGGCCCCTTCTTGATTACGTGGTGCATGTAGCGAGAAGATTGTGCAGCGATTTTAGGAGCGTATTTGTAGCCCATGTTGTATAGATCACCTCTAGAGAGGAGGATAGTTGACCTCCTTCATCATCTCCTACAGATCCATAGGATTTCGAAGATATACAATCTCTCTAGGTAATATATCTTTCTTATACGTGCAGTTTTTGATTTTGTGATTTTTATGTACTAATCTTGCACGACGATGAAACCTTTTTATGAAAATCTAGGATTTAATTTTTTATTCTTAGTTGCATATGTGATGTTACCTCAAGATTTCTAATAGTGGTATTAGAGCTAGGTTATTCATGTGAAAGATTGATTTTTAAACTATATATTTTGGCGTAAAAGGTGAGAAAGGGCAGCAACTATTGTTGCCCTCGCAGGTTGGCCAAAGACTACTTGTAACCTTGGCCAAAATTAGCATGGCCAAGAGTAGCAAGTCTCGGCCATGGCTGAATATGAGCGAGTCACCTACATGCAGGGGTGGCGCCTGTGGGTACAACACCCACGAGTGAACCACTTGTAGGCAAGGGTGGTTCCTACAGGCGAGCCGCTTGTATGCAAGAGCTATGCCTGCCCACAAGGCTACCTAGGACTACTCAAGGCCATTGTTTTGGCCTCATAATAGACCTAGTTTGGCTTGAGTCCAAGCCTATTGACTTTCTCGACAAGTTGGCATGGTTTCAGCCCAATACTAACTTATTTTGACCTAGTAAGACTTCGAACAAAATTTTAACAATCAATCACACATCCGACACAATTACAAAGCTTTTCAGCACATTATATGCTATTCTAACATTTCGGCCAATCTTCTGGTACTTTATCCTTTTCTTCGGCATATCGCTTGATCTATTGGTATACTGACTTTCCCATGACATCCGATCTTTTGACGTAATATTTGATCCTTTTAGCATGATGCTTAAACTTATAATACGAAGTCCAATCTTCGGCATGTCGACCAATCCTCCAACTCGATGTCTAATTTTTGACATGATATGATCTATCTATGTTATTAATATGTTTTCTTATCTCATTTATCTTATCGTCTATTTATAGGGTGATGCAAGTTTCCTTGCCTTATATAGGTTGAGCCAAGAATGACAGTGCTACTCATGTTTGATTGGCACGCTACCATGGGTAAATTATTGTCAGCAATAGCATTGTGGTATTGTGGTAGCAACTGTGTAGGCTACGATGCTACTGTCATCAATTGTTGTTATTGATAGCGATAGAGAAACTCGTAGATAGTAGTGATGCATGCAGCAACTACTGTTGAGTGAAGTAGCGGCACTATATACGACGATTGCTACCATGGGTAGTGATTGCCTTGGGTGGTGTCATTACTGCATGTGATCGGACTACACTATGCAATGGTCACTCAACATCATGAAAGGGAATCATGATAGAAAGGGGAGGCCTTGGCTATAGGTGACATTACATATATGGATAGGAGGGCGGTGATATTAAGGGGTTGACGATTGTAAGTGGGAATCACGATTTACGATTTTCGATTTAACATCGATAGGTTGCAGGGGACAATATGATCTGGGCAGCATCGTGCGAAGGTCTAAGTGTTATTTTTAGTGACAATGCACAAGATAGAGATTGACTTATTGCTGTGGTGGGCGATGCAATTAGGCACTAGTCAGTGGATGGACAGTGGCGTGCATGTCAATACCTGTGACAAATGAGAGACTCATTGGGTTACATTGGGTGTCACACGCTATGCCATTGGCTATCACGATGGTGGTGATTTTTCAAGCTAGTGGCAACATTCATATGCGTCAATTAAGTATGACAATGACACTTAAGAGGAGGAAAGGGATTACGGTCTTTTCACCCATTTAAATATATTCTTTTGTCCTCTTAAAATCTATTAATTATGATTAATGTCTCTTTTGATAATTTTATCATTCGAAAATCAAATATTTTGAACTTATATCCTCTAGTATAACATTAAAACTTAACATCTTTTAATCAAATTTTGATCTGAGCCTAATTTTGATTGATTTGATCATGTTAATTGTTAGGTCTAATCTGAGTGGCCCAATTATTTTAGTCTAATTTTAATTGGCTCAATTTGGATGTTCAATTAAATAAGATTGATTAGCTCGTTTAGGTAATTTATATAATTAAAAATTAAAAATTATGAATTTCTTTTATAGTTTTCTCATACAGTATATTAGAAAATTCTTACATATTTGTATAGTTATTCACATACATATGTCTTGAAATTATTGAATGATATATATTTTGACATAAAGTCATGAATTTTTATTTTCATGATTATTATTGTCATATGAGTTTTCTTTATGCTGAATAAAATTTAAAAATTTTTAAGATTATTATTTTATTAGTATTAGACTATTTTTATATAGCTTAGATTAAAAAATTTAGTGAACATCATTTGTAACTCATAATTCTAAGTTTTATTTGATTAATCATTACCAAGGTGGCATAGGATGATTGGTTTATGAGATATAAATTATAATAAATATTTTATCATTTATAAAAAATTTTAAACTATGTTTTATATTATTATTTTGGTTTTATAGCCACCAAACTAGTTTAGACCAATAACTTATAAAATTATATTAAAAATTAATCTTAAATTATATTTAAAAATAATATTCATAGTGGTTAACATAATTTGAAGATTTAGATAATCCCAAAGAAAAATTTATTTTGAGTAATTATGCGATGGATAGAATTATACTATTTTAGATATCCTTATAGTTTAGCCTTATAAACCAAAACGCAACAACATTATTTTATAGTAATGGCATTAGTCGTATATAAATAATTTTGAGTAAATAATGAATATATCAATATTTCATGTAAAAGTGAAATATAGATGATATCAATTATTTATTATATTTTAAAAACTTAAAATATTAATATTATTATATATTTTAAGTACTTTCTTTCATTCATTTTTATGCTTATGGTATCCATACACTCTTTAATTTAAATTATTTAAAATGATTAAAACATATACAATGTATATTAGATCTTGATTTAGTATTATTTATTGAAAGACTCATAAATTTGACTAATGAAAATATTATGAAATAAATTAATGAAATGAATATTTAAAAAGGATTTAATAGGCTTAGTCTAATATTTATAAGAATAACAATTGTAAATACCATCGAAACTTTTTTAAAAAAATTTCCGAATGACATCTGTTGTGGGAAACAGCTTTTTACCGTGACCCCGGGGCGCGCGGCGTGGAATCCGAGGCAGAGGTCGTCTCAGTGCAGTTCGAGCAGTTGATGGCTCTGCTCCCGCCTCCGAGCCCCTCAGAAGCGGTGTTGCGCTCAAGTCGTCGAGCGAGACCTGCGGCAAGCGGGTCGGATGCTCCACCACGACCCCTCAGACGCTCAAGTCAGTCCTCGCCGTCGTGAGCTCCCCAGAAATGGTGTCAGGGTGTTCGAGTCTACTAACCTCCCGGAGCCTCTCTTTTTTTTGTCTTACCCATTCGGCTTAAATAGGTCGGACGGATGGCATGCTTCCGGCTGTGTCTGCGGGTGGCGTCACGGGCACGACCTCGCGGCGGTGCCGTGGTCAACTTGGCGGGTAGTTGGGGTGCGAGAGGAGAAGCGGCGTCGGGCGATCAAATCGTGGGAGTAATGGAGGGCAGGAGGGGCGATGACGTCATCCGGGTGTACGACCCAAGACCAGGTGTCACGTCATATTTAATATCCCTAACATTATCCCCCCTCAAAAAGCCACTCCTGCGGGACGATCTTGAGGATTGGGGGGTAGTGCTCGGAAAAACCTGGTTGCCGACTGAGATCTCGGGCGGAGGTTCTGCCGTGTCGTGACATAATTGACCGAATCCCTGTGCAGGATAAGGGGTTGAGGCGCCGCTCAAGACTCGGAAAATCGATGATCGAGAAGCTCGAGACCATGTGACCGAACCGCCGTTCGGGATAAAGAAGTCGAGGAGCCTCGAGACCGAAAAACCATAGTCACGAACCGTCGTTCAAGATATGGGCGAGCGCTCAGGCATAAAGCGGTGGTCGGCCGTCGCTCAAGACCATGTAACGAACCGTCGTTCGGGATAAGAGATCGGCGACGCTCAATCCCCGTTGCCAATCCGTCGTCCGTGTCGAGTCGAGACCGCGCAAGGCCCACGAAAACCAATGGTGAGAACCTCGAGACCATGTAACGAACCGCCGTTCGGGGTAAAGGCGGCGATGTTCAACTCCTGTTGCCGATCCGTCGTTTGCGGTAACAAGGGTCGAGTCGCACAAGACCTGGAAAACCATAATAACCGAACCGCCGTTCGGGATAGGGGGTCGAGCCGCCGCTCTGGACCCAGAGAACCAGTGGTCGAGCCGCCGCTCAAACCCAAAAAATAGATATCGCCGAACCACCGTTCGGGATAAGGATCGAGGCGGCGCTCAATCCCCCGTTGCCAATCCGTCGTCCGTGTCGGTCGAGACGCGCAAGGCCCACGAAAACCAATGGTCGAGGAACCTCGAGACCATGTAACCGAACCGCCGTTCGGGGTAAAGGGCAGGCGATGTTCAACTCCCTGTTGCCGATCCGTCGTTTGGTAATAAGGGGTCGAGGTCCACACAAGACCTGGAAAACCATAATAACCGAACCGCCGTTCGGGATATAGGAACGCGCTCGGACCAGAGAACGATGGTCGAGCCGCGCTCAAGACACGGAAAACCCGATATCGCCGAACGCCGTTGGATATGAGCGGCCGCGCTCAAGGCCTAGAACACCAATGGTCGAGCCGCGCTCAAGACACGGAAAACGATATCATCGAACCGCCGTTAGGATATAGGGCCGAGCGCGCTCAAGGCCTAGAACACCGATGGTCGCGCGCTCAGACACGGAAAAGCGATGTCGCGAACCGTCGTTCGGGATATAGGGCGAGCCGCGCTCGAGGCCTAGAACACCGATGGTCGGCGCGCTCAAGACACTGGAAAACCGATATCGCCGAACCGCCGTTGGGATATGGGCCGCTCAAGGCCTAGAACACCCGATGGTCGAGCGCGCTCAGACACTGGAAAATCGAACCGCCGCCGTGTCGCTCCGAAAGCGGCTCGCGATAGTGCGGTTCTTTGGAATCGAGCGGCGTCTTTGGGTGAGTTACTTACAGGCGATGGACCGTCACCTCTCCATTAATATGGCCGTGCCCGTCACGATGCTATTGGGCGGTGTTGCGGCGTCATGCTGTCGCCTGCCTCGGGAGGCGAAAAGCCGAGGCCCCCCTTTCTATAAATAGCGAGCTCCGCGACACTCTATCACTTTTTATCAGCGGAGTTTTTCCTCTCTAGTCCTGCCGTCGTCTTCCTTCGAGTTTTCTCCCTTGGCTCCGGTGTCCTTTGACTTCTTCCAGTCGATTCCTTCCACTGTAGGTTAGTGCGTGATGGCTCTTCCTTCCACCTCCTTCTCATCCTTCTTCCTCTTCCTCCCCTCTGTCACAACCCGTGTCGCGCTCTCCCCTCATCTCCTCCTTCGACCCTTCCTCGGTGCGGAGGCGGCGTCGCTAGAGGCCATAATGTGGCCGCCACGACCAGGATTCCACCTTGGATGAGCGCATGGTAGGGATTCTCCGTGGCGTTCTGGCATCTCGGAAGAATACAGCCTTCGGCCCCTGAAGGTAGACAGCGGGCTTCGACCCGGTTCCTAAGGGCTTTGCCACGACCGCGATGCCTTAGAGGCGGCTGCGTCTTCCCCTGCATCCTATCATAGTATCCTGCATATCCTTGTGGCGTATCTCGCCTTCACAAATAACCCCAAACTCTTGGCGGTATCTGGTGGCTTTCCTGGGGGAATGCTATTACGCCAACATCGCCCGACCGCAACCTCTTTCTCCCCTATTTTTGCCTTTTCAAGGGTGGGGATACTTCCTTGCCGCCGGACGAGGTTCGGGTTAAGCGGCGCCCCACCAATAACAAAGGGTGGAAGGCGCTTCTTTTTCGTCGATGCGGAAGTGAGGTTTTGGGGTTCGGTGGTCATCAAGTTCCATTGATAACAACGCCCCGAAACTTCAATGCCGAGGCGTGCGCACCTCGGCGGTTAAGGGTAATCCTCCCTTCCTGCAAGCCATCGCAACATGTCGGAAAAGTGGCTTGTGGAGGCGGACTAAGTCGCGCTCACGGGGTAGGCTATTGTTGTCTCGCGTCTTTGGGCTTCTTTGCCTCTCTAGTTTCTAACTCATCCTTGTTCTTTGCGAGAGATGGTGAACTGCGGTCCTTCCATGACTCGGGTGCTCAGGACCGTCTCGCGCTCTCGGGGTTCCCAGCGGGCGGGGTGGCTCCCGCGCACTGCGAGAGGCGCCCTAAGAAGAGGGCCAAGGCCAGGGACGTGGTGGACCTGGAGGTGCCTGTGGCTCCATCCGCCCGGCGAGACGACCGAGCGGCCGGCGCTTCGCTCCTGCCGAGAGGCCGGGCCCGGCCGGCCGGGAAGGGTCAGCGTCCTCCGGCCATGAAGGACTTATGCGAGTCACGTCGGGAAGGATCAGCCATTCCTTTCCGAGTGATGGCGAGGTCCTTCGGGGCGGCGACCCTCGGTGGCCGGTGGCATGGTGCATCCCGAGGGGACAAGGTGTGGAGTCGGGGAGAGCCCTCGGCCAGCTACCTCGGGGCGCTCCATCCAGACATTGCTCGGGACCTATACACGCTCCCTCGGAAGCACTCGCCCAAGTCGACCAAGTCGGTGTTGTGGGTAAGCACCGTCTTGCGTGTATTCTCTTGGCTAAGCACATTCACTATTTTACTTTTCCCCTCTATGCAGAATCTCCACTACCCTACGGCCCTCATCGCCCGGGTGCGGGGCCGATCGGTTGGTGGGCGATGCAGCGGCGCAACCTCGAGTTGCGCCGCTAAGAAGGCGGCGGGTCTGGACAGGCGGTTCTTCTTGCCGAGCAGCGTGCGGCCGACATGGGCGCGGAAGTCACGCGCTTGACCGCCGAGCTCGAGGCCGCCTCGGCGTCGGAGGCCAAGCTGCAGAAGCTTCTCCGGACGGAGAAGCTGGAGAACCGCCTCCGGACCAAGGAGGCTTCGGAGTTGGCCGCCAAGCTGACCGAGAGAGGCCGAGTGAAGGCCGCCCGAGAAGCTCTTGCGCGGTGGAAGCGGCCGGCCGGAGGACCGGGAGGCGATCGAGGCGTACAAGAAGTCGGAGGAGCTTCCTCCTCGGGCTGGGCCGGACGGGCGGTATCATACTGAGTATGGGTACAAAGGTTGCCACTGGCCCGATTCGGCGTGCCCTCGAGCTCGGCGGTCGAGGAGGATCCCTTCACCTCTGCCCAGGGGCGAGGGTTGACATGCCGGCGAGGTTCCCTTCGACCGGCGACCTTCCGGGCCGCGGCGAGGGGTTTTCTTCTTTTTTGGAGGGCCTTCCCTCGCCTTTGTAATCCTTCTTTCCCCTCTAGGGGCTCGTTTTGTACTCTTTTTGGTAATACAATTCCCCTTTTTATGACAATACAATCTCCAACTTCATTCCAATAGCCTGAGTCTAATATTGACACTTACATGTTTGGTCCTCAAACAAAGTACTTCTTAAGGTTACGGGCGTTCGGGTCCTCGAATTCTTTGCCGGTCATAGTCGCGAGTCGGAGCGTTCGGTCGGACAACTTTGATTATCTGGTGAGGCCTTCCCACTTAGGTGCAAACTTGGCCTCGAGTTGGCGGGGTAAACGCTTACTTCCGCCTTGCGTAATACTAAGTCTCCCATCCGAGAGGTCGAGGCGCACCTTCTTGTTATAACCGGCAACACTCTGTTGTATGCGGCATCTTTACGTCTTGCGTCGGCCTGCGTTCTTCTAGCGAGTCTAGGCCAGCCGAACTCCACTGGGCCGAGGTGGATTCCTCATAGTTCTCCACCCGGAATGTTGGAATGACCAACTCGGCTGGTAGGACTGCTTCCACGTCGAATGCCAGGCTGTAGGGGGACTCGCCCGAAGCCGTCTTCGGGGTAGTCCGCAAAGACCATAGGATGTTCGGGAGCTCGTCGGCCCAGCTCGATCGGGCTTCCAAAGTCCTTTTCTAAGTCCATCGGGATAGATCGGTTGGTCACCTCGGCTAGCCCGTTGGTGCAGGGTGGGCCACGAGCTAAACCTCAAGCTGGATGTGATAAGTCAGAACTCCGTAAATAGTCTTTGTGGCCCGGGTTCCGTTATCGATGATGATAACGTTAGGCGAACGAATCGGGTCACGATGTTCTTCCATCTGAACTGTTCGACCCGTTCGGTAGTAATGGTTGCGGGGCTTCGGCTTCCACCCACTTAGTGAAATAATCTATCCCCACGATGATATGTCTCCGGCGGACGCTAGAAACGGCCCCAAAGGTCCATTCCCCATTGAGTGAAGGGCCAGCGCAATCCATGGAGGTGGCGGGACCGCGGAGGCTGAAGGCGCGGGCACAGCGGCAAGTGTCGCGCCGTCATCACGAAAGCCTTGGCGTCTCGGTGCAACGTGGGCGATGTAGCCACAGCGTAGTATTTTGAAGGCCAAAGTTCGGCCGCCCATGTGCTCCCCACAAGTCCGCCGTGAACCTCGGCGAGAATCACTTCCGCCTCATCGGGATCTAAACATCGATGGGGATGGGAAAGCGACCTTTTGTAGAGCGGTCGTCAATCTCGCGATACCACGCGCTGGGTTGGCGAAGCCGTGCCTTGACCTCATCCTCGGCGAGGATCCCATCGCGCTTATACTTGACACTTCACGAATCCACGTAGGTGGAGAGGTCGGGACTCGGGGTCCCCTATCTCCATGATGGCCACCGGCCAGGTGTGTGAGCTCTTCGACCTCGGGATGTTCCTGCTGGATCGGCTCCGAGGCTAATTTCGCGAGTTGGTCCGCTCGCTCGTTTGGGACACAGGCACCACTGGGCGAGTGAAGCGAGGAAAGTTAGAGGTTTGGGCTTTTACCTTGGTCGGAGTATTTGGACATGGTGAATCCGCGCCCGATACTCTCGCCAACTTGTTGACGAGTTGAGAATCCGTGAGAACGTGGACTGCTCTCGGTGCATCTCGGCCAAGCGGAGGCACGCCAAAAAGCGCCTCGTATTCCGCCTCATTGTTCGTGGCCTCGAAACCGAAGCGGAGAGCAGCTCGGCGTGTCGTCGGGGTCCTCTAAAATGAGTCGGCGGCACCCACAGGTGGAAGACCCATCTACGTGCGAGGTCGATCTCGGTGGATTTGCTCAGCGCACTCCGTTTCCGGCTGTGTCAACTCGAGATGAAATCGGCCAAGGCACAGGCCTTGATGGCTATTCTCGGCTTATGGCGGTCGAACTCGGATAGCTCCACCGACCATTTTAGAAGGCATACCTGCTCGTCAAACTTAGAAAGAACTTGGCGGGGTTGGTCGATCATTACCTCAATCGTATGGGCTTGGAAGTAGGCGTAGCTTCGAGCCGCTAGGACAAGTGCCAATGCCAACCTTTCAATGGGAGGATAAGCGGCGCTCGGCCGCGCAACACATGGTGATGTAGTAAAGCGGATGTTGCGCGTGGGGGCTTCCTTCAGCGATCTTGAGCTCCTTTGCATGCTTTGAGATGCCGCCGGTAGAGGTAAGTTTTAGCGCGGAACAGAGATAAAGCGGGAGCTCGGATAAGTCTTTGCCGAGGCTGTGAAAGCTTCCTCGCGTTCTACCGTCCATTGGAAGCTCTTCGGATCTTTGAGGACTCTGAAGAAAGGAAGGCACTTATCTCGGCCGGGACAAAAACCGGGGACAGAGCCGCTATCCTTCCGTTAAGGCATTGAAGCTCCTTTCTTTGTTCTTGGAGATCTCATGTCGGTGAGCTCGGATCTTCTCGGGGTTGGCATCAATTCCTCTCGTGTATGATGAATCGAGGAACTTCACGATGTAACGTCGAGAAGCGCGCCGTGGATTAGGCGCATCCCATATCTTCTCGGCGTAGAAGGTTTCCCGCAAGTCGTCAAGGTGTGCAGCACTGTGCGACTTTTTACGATCATGTCGTCAACATATACTTCCATGTTTAGCCCTATTTCTTTGGCGAACACCTATTCACCATCCTTTGGTAGTGGCGCGCGTTCTTTAATCGAGCGGCATGACCTTGTAAGTAAGCTCCTTGGGGTGTATGGAAGGCCGTATGTTGCTGATCCTCGGGGCCATCCGGATCTGGTTATGGGAGTAGGCGTCCATGAAGGAGAAGCGGGCGTGCCGCGGTTGAGTCGACCAATTTGGTCGATCCTAGGCAGGAAGCAATCCTTCGGGCAAGCACGATTTAGATCGGTGTAGTCGACACACATCCTCTAGCTTCCATTAGGCTTCTTGACGAGGACTACATTGGACACCCACTGAGGATACATGACTTCCTCAATGAAGTTAGACGCCAAGAGCCTGTCGACTTTCATTTACGGCTGTTGGCGCTCGAGGAGGCGGGGTCTGTCTTCTGGCGGTCGGGAAATGTGCGGATGGTGTTGAGAAACCGGGATCGATTCGGGAGGTCGGCGTATCGGCGAAGACATCGGTGCTTTCCTAGAGGAGGCGATAAGCTGTGCGCTCTTGATCATCGAGTCGGGCGATTCCGGCCGTCCGTCGGGACGGTCATCTTGCGACGGAATATTAAGCCGGGTTTGTCGGCTCGGGATGCTCGGTCGGTTGCATCAGCGTGGGTCTTCGAGGGCTGCTCGGCCTTTTCTCTTACCGGGAGTGTGTCAAGTAACACCATCCGGACTCCTGAGGATCTCCCGGACCTCCCGACTCGGCCGGTCGGGAACTTCAACGTCTGGTATGTGGATATAATCGCCCTTAACTTTGTTGAGGTGGGTCGGCCCGAGGATGGCGTTGTGCAGCGGTAGGAGGTCGACCACGGAAAGGTCACCAGTGAGTTTTGCCTTGGAGAAACCCGAGAGTCAACGGTAGAGTCACGCCATGGCGAAATCAGTCGTCGGTAAAGCCGGTGAGTGCAGTGCAAAGGCAGGGCTTCCTTGGCAACCCTAACTTCAAAAAGGCCTCGAAATAAAGGATGTTGGCGAGCTGCGGTGTCGACCATAATCGCCGGACTGTGGCGTTAGCTATTGGGCCGACACCACCGGTAGCGTCATCATGCTCCGTCGCTCCCATGTCCCGAGGGAATGTGATCTCGGCTCGGAGGAGGAGGTATTCCCGATCGCAGCAGCGCGGCGTAAGCTCTTCGACCCGAAGCACTATGCCCTCGGTGGCGGGCCCCCTGTAATCACGTCGATGTGTTGCTCGGCGGGGCCTTGGGGCGCTAGGATGGTTCCGTGGATCTTTGGAAGTACTTGATCTAAGTGACCTCTTGGATCGGCTCCTCGATTTGTCGCTTCAACTCGTGGCATTGCTCGTATCATGTCCGTTTGCGATGGAAGGGGCAATACCGGGTGTGATCGTCGAGCTCTCGTCGGCCCTTCATCAGGCGGGGTGGCCTGAGCATTCCCCACTCCTTTATCTGAAGGAATATTTGCGTCCGAGACACGTTCAAGTGGGGAGGTGGCGGCGCGGGCGTATGGGTCAGGTGCCCCATCGGCGTCCACAGTGTGGGGACTCCGCCTGGTTATGCGTTCCGATCGGGATGGAGTAGAATGCCCCTCGGTCGTTCTTCCTTTCTTCCCGACATCGAGTTCGGCCACATATTGACTTGCGCTGAAACATTTCCGCGATGGATCTTTGAAGTCGCTCCACCAAGGACCAGCAAAACCTCGGCGGTCGCAGCCCCATCATAGCGCTTTGCATCAACAGCGATGGGTGAGCATCAGGTAACTCCGTACCTCCGTGGTAAACCTTCGCACAAAGTGGGAGAGGGTTCGTCCTCTTTTGCTTCAAACCCGGGAGGAGTGCGAAGGCTTTGGTCGCAAGCGCCAAAAATGTAGCTCGAAGTCCTTGGCGAGTTGTTCAAAGATATGTTACCGTCCGCTTTTTAAGGTGCTGTACCCGCGTCTGGCGGATCCTTTCAAGCGTGGTGGGAATGCGGCACATCAAAGGCGTCAGGAGTTCCATATAGGGCCATGAGCCGGAAGCGGCGGCGTGATCCATTTGGATCGCGGACTCCATCATAAAGGTCGATGGAGAGGTGGAAGTTCAAAGACCGGGTATTCCCGTATATGTGACGGGGACTCCCGGTGGGGCGCTTCCTCTGCTCTTCTTTGGACTTACGGGCGTCCCTTTGCACCTCATCCGAGCCTTTGGGCAATGGAGCAGTTTGAGCCGAAATAAATCGTGAATGCGAGGACACCGCCTCGGGTTGGGCGGGGCGTCGAGTTTTCAAAGCACAGGTTCCGTCACGAACCCGGTGGGAGGCTGAGAAGATGGTGCCGGTGGGAATGCCTCATGATGCTTGGGGAGGGTTCCGGCCTTTGGAGGGTCGGCTCTGCCGCCTCTGAAGTAAGCGAGCGAGGGCGGCACAGGCGACTTGCGAGTTGGACCTGTTGGGAAAGGTCCTGAAATGCCTCTGCCGTGACGGGGGGAAGAAGCGGGGGAACCCGACTCGGCGGGTGGAGTCGGCGTCGCTAAATATACTCGATGGCGATTTGCGGTCGCGGCGAGATCCCTCCCTCGGGGTTGAGTGCATGGGACCTCCGCCGAGTGCCGGCCGAGCGAC